>JANHGC010006827.1:24465-38619 GCA_027560395.1 Boaedon fuliginosus | reverse complement strand
TTTGGGGGGGGGGGGGGGGGGGTCACTGCTTCCCTTAGCCCTCTCAGCCGCTGCCTTGGGGCCTGGGGTGGTCGTGCAAACTGACTCAGGCTGTAAAACTTGGCGTTTTCTGCCTCCAGAGCAAAGAGTTGCAACCAGGAGGAAGATGAATCTTGATTGAGGGATCCTGGGGGCATGGAGAGGTTTAATAGACTCCCGCTAAACCTTAATTCTGAATTCTTGGCTGCCACGGAAGGCCCCCATGCCCGGGTCTTTGGGGGACCCTCCCTCAGGACCCCTTTTCTTCTAGGGGGTCAAGCTGAGCAAAACGCCCGGGATTGGGGATGGTCCCTGGGGAGCTTGGAAATGGTTTCACTCGGTCCTTTGGCTTCTGGGAAAGATCGGTGGCTCTCTCTCCTCCAAAGATTTTAGGATTTGACATCCTGCTGATGAAGAACCTGAAGCCCATTTTGCTGGAAGTCAACGCTAACCCAAGCATGAAGATCGAACACGAACAAGAGGTGGGCCTCAGGTCCGGCCGCCCTGTGGCCTCTTCCTGGGAAGGAGGGAGTGGACCTCCGTGTTCCCACCTGGGCCCCAAATGCTCCAGGGCATCTCGGCCAGCTGCCCCCTCCCTCAAATGCCCCTTGAGAAGAACAGTAACTCACACTCAAGAGGATTAATATTTGTTTCTTATTGAATCGATTGTTTATTATTAATTGCGTAAAACAATATAGTCCCCTTCCTCAGCTGCCCCACCAGCCCCCCCCGCTGCTGTTGACGGTGCTGCCCAGGTGAAAAGTTTGGGGAAACTTGAGCCTCCCCTGCTCCTTTGAGGGCAGAGCCGGGCGTGGGAACTGAATGAAGTCCTCCTTAACTTTGCAGTATTTATAGTAATCAGCATCCAACTAAGGGGGAGGTTATGTGCGCCTGGGTTAGTCTTCTTTCCTATTTCTTTTTTAAGACACTTTTTTTTTCTTTTTAATGCCTGTGTTTCTTTTATTTATTTATTTTTGTCCTTTTGGTGTTTTGCATTTTAACCTCTGAATTCAGAAAAAAATTCTAAATAGTTAAAACCTCCGGCATGAAGGCAAAAGCTGGCTTTTGAGCAAGTCTGCTGGGATCAGCTTCTCTTCTGGATCTTTAAGGTTTCTCCGGGGGTTTCGCACTACATCCCCAGCCCGGTCGATGAAGAGGTCAAGGTGGCCGTCATCCGGGACACCCTCCGCTTGGTGGATCCCCACAAGAAGCAGAAGCAGAAGCACCAGGAGCTGCCGGCCGAGCAGCCCTCGTAAGTGCGGCCCGATTCCCGGCTGAGACTCCGGCGTGGCGCCTTCAGCACTTAAGCGTTGGGGCTCCCAAAGCTCTGGGCCCTCAAACCTCTGCCCTCCACCTGGGGTGGGAGCGGCTTGGGTGTTTGTGGCTCACCCCCGGAAGGGTCTGGAAGGGCTTCTCTGGTGACCCTCGCTCAAATGTCAGATCCTTCACTTGGGGGGCGGGGGGCGCTCTACCCAAAGTGGCCTCTTGCCAGAGCTCGACGTGACAAGACAGTTGGTGCTGGCAGGCAGGAGCAGGCTCAGCTGCCCTTGAGGAGACCCGGCCCGGTGCCAGGGGGAGGGTAGAAATTGGACAGGGGGTCCTGGGCCACTAGGCAGGCCCTGGGAGGCTGGGCAGGAGGCAGGCAGCAGCAGGCTACCCCGGTCTACCGGGGGCCCACGGCACTGCAAAGGGAAGGCAGGACGATGTCGCCCTTCATCCAGACACCTGTTTTCGGAAGAGGGCCGGTCGCTACCTGCGCTGTTTTCCTTGAGGCCATGATCCCAGCCTGGAGGTTCTTGACTGAGGCAGCAGCAGCGCCCTTGAGATAAGGAGCTTCCTTATTAGTGCTCTCTGGGGGCGGCATTGTTGGAACGCAGCATTCTCTCACCCTAGACCTCTCTTGGCCCCTCGCTGGCATGGTGCCAGGCAAGAAGGCCAGAAAGAGAGGCTTCCCCTAGAAAGAAGAGACGGTGCCGTGCCCTTTGGAGGCGACATCACCGAAATGCAGCCTCGGGTTCCCCCGTCCTCCGCCTGCCCCCAGGCCGTGCGATGTGCCAGGCGTCGCAATCCATGTCGTTGACACGGTGGCCAAAATCTTTGGATGCCATCCTGGCCCCAGCCGGTCCTTTGTTCTCCAAATTTAGGACGTTCCCCTCGTTCGAGGGAAGCAGAGAAGCAGAGAGACATTCATCTCCCAGTAGGGAAAAAGAAACCGATCCGTTTTTCTTGACTCCTGTGTCTCCGAAAACTGCTGAGACGCTGGCTGGCCGCCCTTGCAGACAAAGGCAATCACACTTAAATATTTACAGCCAGATGCCAATAGGAAGAGTCTCGGTGGTGGAGGGGAGACACACAAACAGACGCACACAGCACAGCCCGTTTCGGGACTGTGGAGAATCTCCTGTGATTTATTTTCCGATCACCAATAACCGAGGCGGAACGCTGGCAGGAGGCGGCTGGTCCTGCTGTCAGAATGAAAGCAGCTAAATTAAGGCCATCTTTCATGTGGAATAACCTATGGTCCTCAGACTCACCGGCTGCCGCACTACAAGGCCCAGCAGGCACAGCCGAGTTTGCTGGCACGTGAATCCCCCCAGCTTCTAGCTGGTTGACCTCCCTCTGGCCGGGATCAACCTTCAGAAAGGGGAAATATATATATATATATATATTCCACTTCACAGATTTTTACAAGGCAGGGGGCCAAACTGGGCTCCTCTCTCTCTGGTGGGGCAAGGAGGAGGATTGAAGGCGGTTTGCTCTCCGATCTTAGTTGCACGCGGGGAGTTTAGGCTGTGGGAAGGCAGGTGGAACTGCAGGAGGAAGGCATTCTCCAAAGCGTCTGAAGGCAGGACAAGAAGCCAAGGATGGAAACCAGCCAAGGAGAGAAGCAACCTGGAACTAAGGAGGAATGTCCTGTTAGGGAGGACAGTTAACCAGTGGAACAGAAGTTGCCTCCAGAAATTGTGGGGGCTCCATCACTGGAGGTTTGTAGGAAGACACTGGGCAGCCATGTGTCCAGAATGGTGTAGGGTCTCCTGCTTGGGCAGAGGGTTGGACTAGAAGTCCTCCAGGGTCCCATCCAACTTTGTTATTCTGTTATATTCTGCTTCACCGAGAATGCGGGACACTTTTAGGAGTCAATATTGCAGTACTGAATACCAGAAAGAGCCTCAGAAGGTGGTCTCCATCAGCCACCTCCCACCATCTCTCCCACTTTTGTGTTAGTGATCCAGAACCTTCATGTCCAAGAGCAGTTTACCTTTGAGTGCAAGGAGGGCTGTTCTTGCTTTCCTAAATCTCCGTTGGACTGTGTGGGAACCAACTTAAAACTCTCCAATTCTTTCGGAGTTATTAGGAGAGTCGTTGACTGTCGCAGGAGGGAGCGGTGGGCAGGGGGTCAAAGACAGCCGGGTTTCCTTGGGTCTTGGAAATAGTTGGATTAAAACAAATGTTCCTCCGTTGGTTGCTGAGAATCAGCCCCCCCCCTCCTGTTTTGGCAGCCTTTCTTTGCTTCTGCAGCTCCCCTGCCTTTTGCAGAGCTCGGATTGCCCAAAGCAAGCGATAAAACCAAATGCGTCTTTCCGCCTTCATTTAGACACTAAAGCTGATAACAATCCCCCGTCTCTTCCATTTCAAGCCTAATTTATTCCGTGGGTCTGAGCAGGGAGGGTGTGTGTGTGTGTGTGGGGCGGCTGCCTCTTGCCATCCATGGGTGGAATTGTCTCGGGGCCCCTGTGGGGTGCATCAGCTCAGCCCCAGATGGTCATTTTACTGCTGGTTTGCAGCTCAGTGCAAAGGGGTGAGAAAGCCAGGGGGCTTCCGGTCCAGGGCACCGCCCGTCCCTGTGTGTCCGGGAGGGTCCTTCGCTAGATGAGGAGGGTTTTGGTAAGAGAGCCATGGATCGGCTAAGCGGAGGGTGATCCTGCATGTATCAGACCAGAAGGACATGCTGGGCAAGGCCAGGAATGGGGATCCCAGCAGCGGGTTGCACCTGCCTTCTGCACACACCGCCATCCCACTAGCCTCGGCGCCTTCCGCCTATAATCCTGATTTCCCCCACAGAAACCAGCCTAAAGGCTCTTTAAGGGATGAGCAGGATGAAAGCGGTGGTCTCCGGGGCTGTGAGTTGTGGGGCCTCCCCACAAAGACCCCTGACCGAAGGCAGACCGGCTCCCGGCCCCCCTGCAGAATGGCCCCCCTCCTTCCCCCTCGCCGAGACCTCCATCCAAAAGCTTTCCTCTTTATGGCATCTGCTTTGCCTGCAGTTTGAACAGCCTTAAGAAACCCCGGGGTGGGCAGTTGTCCAGCCTGCCCGGGGAGGGTGATGGGGAGGCCATCGAGTGGGGATCAACAGGCACGGGAGACGAAACCCCGTAAAGAGGGAGCCCCTCCCTCCGGCCCTTGGGATCAACTCAACCTTCTGTGTGGAAAGGGCCTTGGCGCCTCTCGCCCTCTGCCCACCCGGGAAAGAGGCAAGAGGGGCTGCTCTCCGGAACTGGGAGGGCCGCTCCTGCGGGTGGGCTCAGTTGTGGCCGGAGGTTGCTGGCCATTTAGGAGTATTTTCCTTGGCTGGATTTGCTCCTCTCCTTGTGGTGCTTTTGGGAAGGAGGACAACTAAGGACCTTCGAACCAGCAGGCCTGTTCCTCCCCTCCCCTCCCCATAGCAGGTATTTGGGGGGTGGGGGTGGGAGAAACGGTGGCCTCTTGGGGGTTGCCCATCCTTTGCCCCCCAGGGAGCCCTGAGAGGCTGTGAAAGGGCAACATTCACGGGGGGTCACGGAGGAAACTCAACCGGCAAACTTCACGAGCCAAGAAGCTCACACTCGCCTTTTGGGTGGTCAGTTGTAACTTTAGTGGTCACCAAGTGACCAGTCCTAAGCTGAGAACGGAGGGCTCAGGGTTGGGTTTCCCTTTGGATCTCCGCGGAGGGCAGCAGCTCCTGCCTGGGAAGACTCAGCTCAGGGACGGCTTCGGGGCTCAGCCGCAGCTCTCCGGGTCCCTGGACCCCGGCCGTAAATCTCGTCTCTCAGCCTTTAATTAGCAGCTGGAACTGTAGCCGAGGGAGCGAAGGGAGCAGCACATTAGCATAAAGATTAAGTGCCCTGAGAAGGAACCGAGAGGATCTGGTGCAGATAGCAGGGAAGCATTAATAAATTAGTAATCATGTATAAAAGATAAGCCATCCTTGGGATGTTGAAAAGCTGGGCTCAAATTGAAATTTTTGCTCTCCGCAATGACGCTTCCCAGACAGGCACCCCTTCCGCCTTCCTCCCAACCTGGTTAGTCATTTCTCCGGGCTGATCCCCCCCCTGGATGAAAGGCACAGAACTAGGGGAATAGACATGTGGAAAGCAGCCGTTCCGAGGTGATTTGAAGCCGGGCCACCCCTCAAAACGCTCCTCGCCTGCCGGTGGCGGAATGGAGGCAGGCCTCTGCTGAATGCTGGCGTGGCCCCTCTTGTCTGGGGGTGCCGGAGGGGCTGGTCTCTGCCTCCGGTTCTGGTGGCTCCCTTTCTTGCTGGTCTTGCTGGTTCCCTAAAATGGGGTTGCAATTTGGCAAAATCTGGAGTGTTGGAGGCTTCCTGTCTGCCACAAATGGGGGGGGGGCTTGACCTCTGTGGCCCTGGTGGTCCTTTTGGGGCCCTCCATTCTCCGAATCTGGATGATGGGTTTCAGAGGTCGTCGGGTGATTCATTTGCTACCCATTTAACCATCAGGGTTTGGCAGGAACAGAGAGCCTGGAATTTTAGAAAGTGTTTTTTAAAAGCTGGGATTCGGTGTCAAAACCGAGCTGACGGGCACCCGGCACAATGCCTGGAACTGCCTGCCAGTCCGCACAGGGCCTTTCCCGCCCCTGGGAGACAGAGACGGGCACCCAGGAAGTCTCTATGCCCCTGTTGCCTTGTTTTCACTGCTGGGGTGGGTCCCGTGGGGCAGAGGCTCCTCCTGGCACCTCCAGCTCCCCGTTACCTGGACGTGGGCCTCTTTTCCTGAGAGTTTGGGGTCTCCCTCTTGAACGACAGAGCTGAGCTGGTGGGACTGGCAGCCCAGGACAAGGAGAGCTTCTTCGAGGAGGAGCTGGAGAACAAGCCCGAGCTGGAGGAGAGCCCCCCGCCGGAAGCCGAGCCCCCCGCCGTCTGCCTGAAGGAGGTCTTCCCCAAGTATGCCAAGCAGTTCAGCTACCTGCGGCTGGTGGAGAGGATTGCTGCCCTCTTCATCCGCTCCCTGGGGGTGAAGGGGACCACCAAGCTGGGGCCCACGGGCTTCCGGATGTTTATAAGGTGAGGAGGGGAGGCTGGGAAGGGGGGGCTTCCCAGGCAGAGGAAAGGCTCCATCCCATAATAACATTCCTCCTCCTCCCCAGGAACAGCAAGATCAGCAACAGCGGCTTCAGCATGGCCGCGGGGGACATTCTGTACATCGACATCACCCGACGGGGGATGGGGACCAGCGTGGACCAGCGGGAGGCTGGTGAGTCCGCCCCTGGCCAGCCAGGACCCGCCCTTCTTCCCCCATCTGGGAGGGGCCGGCTGTGCCCCCGCTTGGCGCCAGTCGGCCAGTCGGCTGGCTGATCCAGGAGCTACTGTTCAAAGGGCAGGCAAGGTCTATTCTTTGGGTCTTCAAAGTGGGTAGGTGGTCACAGGTGGGGGCCACCCTTGCAATCATCTCCCATAATCCCCAGCCAGCCTTCCCAGGTCCTAGGAAGCTGGCCTGGCTGCCTCTCTCCTTCGGACTTCGAGACTTGGACCTCCAGGTTTTCTCAACCTGGAGGTCCCTGATGTGGCACGGATTAAGAAGAACATGAGGCTGCCTGGGGGGGGGCAGTTAACCGGGGGAAGAGGGGGCGTGGTGGAGCCAGAGAAGGCCAGGCATGGGGACACTGGCTGCACTGGGCCAAGGAGCCTCCTGGTCTCAGCCTGGAGGAAACCCCTGAGGGTGGGGCTTGGCAGCCGCCCGGCCAGGTGAGCAGAAGGGCCGAGTTTTCGGGCTTTGCGAGTCCTGCCGAGTGAAATTGACACGCCATTAGCGGGAGAGGAAGTGTCACTCCCCCCCCCCATTTATGGCTTCGGACGAGCTCCGCCATCTGCCCCATTGTTCAGCCTGGATGAGAGCTCCGTTGTTTGGATTTTTTCCTTGCCCGAGTTCTGTTGAGCTCGCATCTTAAATTGCTGTGGGTGAGCAGAATCTGTTGTGGTTGTGGGATGTTGCCAGCGCGGATTTGTGTGGGTGTGTATTTTTGTTTTGCTGACCGAAGTGACAATAAGGAAAAGATGCGAAGGATGCTGAGGAGCCGAATTCTGCTTTCTCCACCCTCCCGAGTGCCTTCCTCCGAACCAAAATAATGGTGGGGGGAGGGGGGGATTCTCCTTCCTCTTTTGGGTCACCTGCTTTTGGCTCCCCACCTCAGTGTTCTCTGCAGGTCCAGGTGTTTACACCTGCTGGCAGCCCTGAGGGCTAGAATACCGCCTCTGCCTCTCTGCAGCAAGTAGATTTTCTCCACCCTAGAAGACTTTTGCAGGTGCTATTTGATTCCTCTGGAGTTAAAAAGAGGGGAAAACGGACACTTACCTTTAAAGCCCCTGTTTGGAAGTGAGGGAGATAAATCCAGCGACTGGCAATGTGGGCACAAGGGGGCATCCCTGGCCTGCCAGTGGGGCCTCCATGCCTTGCAGAGAACCCAACTGGCCCCTCTGCCCAGCCAGCAGCCGGTCACCTGTTCGGACCGTCCACCTGGGCCTGGACTCTCCCAAACGTTCCTAAATACGAACATCGTATTTGGTTACCCAAATTGCAGTGTAAAATCCTGATCAAGATTGCTCTCTTCCCCCCTGGCCTCAGCGGGCACAATTTGCGTGGTCAGTGGGGAGTGGACGATGACCCTATCAGGGTATATCACTTATTATCAGGGGTAAGAATCCGGAGTGGGTCCCAAGGAGGCTTTTCCCAAGGGGGGAGGACAAACGCAGGTTCCTTTGGGAGAACACCGAAGAAAGGCAGAGGGCGGGGAAGGGGCTGCGGGGTTGTTGCAGGAAATGAAAGGGGATTCTCAAGGTGAGGAATTTTAAGCAGAGCTGGAGGAAGACGAGCCGAAGAGCAAAGCGAAGGAAGAGATGTTCTCAATTCTCACCATGATGATCATAATAAGATGACGATGATGAGATGGTGCCCGAAACCCGGCACTAAGAAGGAATCGGTGCCAGTGGGTTACGTCCCTGAAAAAAGTAGCACTCGGGGGGATGCACCGTTTTGAGGGGGGGGAGCCTCTTAGTCAAGGGGAGCCCAGCCCCCCCCTTTCATGGGGGCGGGGGGGAAGCTCCTCTCTGAGGTTTTAATATGCGATCTGGATCACACAGAAGCGTCTCAACAGGAAGCCGCAGGCGCTCCTTCCCTGTCTGGTATCCTGAGTTAATTGTCAGGTTTTATTAAAAATTGTAATGGATGGGATTTATTTTAATATCCCCCAAGCCGCTCTCTGTGCCAGGCGATGGAAATGAGGCTGTGGCCGGCTCCAGGGATCCGGTAAAAGCCCCATTTCCTTGCCAGAGGCAGTAATAGAGAAGAGTTTTTCCTGTGGAAAAGTAGAGGGGAGGCTCTGATTTATTTCCTCCCGGGCCCCCTCCCTTCCGAGGAGCTGGCCAGGCCCCCTAAGGGGCCAAACTCCCGCACTTGCCCTGAGCCAAAGCGGCTCCACCACCGGCCAAAGCCCCTCCCTGCATGCCAGGACGGAGGGGGAGCTCAGCAGGCGGGACCAGAGAGGTGCCAGCCGCTGCCCACCTGGCCATGAAGGGCAAAGTGACCGCAGTGCCTCCGGAACAATCCTCCTCTCTGGGCTGGTGCCTTGCCTGGGAGCTGCCTAACCCGCCTGGGGGGCCGGCAGCCAAGCATGGGGCCACTGTAGCTATAGGGGGTGCACGGAAGTGGCAGCGGCCAGCCTGCCTGAGCTGCTCTCCCTGCCAGAAGCTTCGGTGCTTGGCGCTGGTCCTCCCTGGGGACCTTCGCCTGCAGCTGGGTGGGCCTTCTAGCCGATGCTGGTGGCCCCACAGGGGCTGGCGGTCGGCCTCCTGGGCGCCGCGAATGAAGATGAGGCAAGCTCTCCCCTCTCCCTCCCTCCCTCCAGGGATGAGCCTCCAAGCCTTCGTGGAGGCCATCTGCTTCCTGGCCCAGAGGAGGTACAAGTCCCTCTCGCTGCACGAGCAGGTGGAGCTCCTGCTGGACTTCTGCGAGTACAACCTGGCCGTCCTGGACGAGAAGCGCCTGGCCTACAGCCAAAGCCTCCCCGGCACACAGCCGGCCACCCTGGTCACCTGCTCTCTTCTTTTTCTTTTTGACTGATCTTGTAATGATTCGGTCTCTTTTCCAGCCCAAAGCCTTTTGGCTTTCTTGGCTGGAGTGGGCATCTTTGCCCAGGGGGTTTGAGCACTTAATCATCCATCTGCTATCAATTGTTAGTGTTTGGATCTTCGTGCTTACCCCTGGCAATGAGATGCATAGTCAAAAGCTTCGTCTAATCATTGTCTATTCATTTTCAGGATACAACATCGTCATCAGAACAAGGTAAAAGAAAGAATGAGCATAGAAGAAAGGACGTAAGAATTTTTTATACCCTCTGTTCATTGCCTTCCTCTTCCTGCAGTCAGGAAGAGATTTATGGCACCTGGGTTTTTCTACCCAGGCTGTGTTAGAGCATAGGAGTGGTCAGCATCCTGCCAGATTTTTAATCTGACAGGTAATAGGTGACAAAATGTGACTTTACCCTTAAACAATAGGAGAATACACTTGAACATATTATCTAAAGGGTAGGATTTATATAAAAAGGACACTTTAAGCTTATCTCACACTTGAACTGATATGAGGAAGCAGAATCATGGGAACACGGAAAAAAAAGTTATTGCCAAGATATATTTGTTAAAGTAGAAAGGCCTTTACAGTAAATGAACTTAGGTGTTTTAAAAGGACAATAGAAGAAAGGTATTTTTTTTTAATTAAAATGATAAACTTTTACTTTAACAGTAAAAAAATAGTAGAAACAGAAGTCAAGACTTGTTCAGCTAAAACTAATCAAATAGTTTCTTCTTGTTAATTTTAGATTTACATTAATTCCAGTAGAAACTAAAACCATTATGCAGGACAATTTTGAACCTTCCAGTTCTACAATTATGAAGTCCCCACATAAAAATATTCAGGGAAGTGCCATAAATTTGATCAAACTGGTTATGGGCTCACGAGAGGACAAAAATACCCTGGAAAGCATTTTAGACCAGTTCAACTACTCTTATCTGAATGACCAATGAGCAGGTCACTGTTTTTTTTAAAAGATAATATTTGCCAGTAATGCATAAGTGAACTGTTCACTTTCATTGGATCTGGTAAAATAACTACTACTGGAAATAGTTAACGTTATGCTATTCACATATTTGGATTTAGTATGTAAAAAAAATAATTTTTACTATATATTATTTGAACAAGTCTATGATACGTAAGCTGCAGCCCAGGGCACGTTTGCCTGCATGGCAATGAAACTTGTGAGTACACAAGTGTTGGATTGCATAGTTTATCTGAAGACACTGTACTAAAACATGTTGAAAGAATATGTGCATAAACTTATAGTTCTTGCATTACATTTATCCATTGCACAAACTTAAATAAATTATTTTCTAGTTTGTCTAAACATATTTTTTAAATATCAATAACATTCTTCCAACAAAGACATTTTAAAGGGATCCTGCATCAAATGGCAAGGGAAAAGAAGTTCCTGTAATAACTGCAAAAGCCAAGTTCTATGGACAACTGAATCATTTCTAACTCCTTGGATCAATCTTTTATCTATCTGGGAAATGTATCTGTACAGAATGTTGCAATTGCTTCAACATGTGTTGATTAAACTTCCAGGACACTGTGAACTTAGATTGTTTTCCCTGATCCCTGATCTTAATACTAAAGATAGTGCCATATTCCTATTTCCATTTTATTTTTCTAAATATTCTATGCCTTGAGGCTATTTCCAGAAGGCTAGCCATAAACTCTTGATTCTGAGAAAGGAAAAAATATGTTGCACTGACCGTAAAGTTGCCAAACAGAAATAAGGGAAAAGGTGCTTTACTGAGATGTAATTTTTTATTTATTTAACTTTTATATTTTCCTCCACATATACTTGTTATCATCAACTTCTGCTCTTTATCTAATTTTATTCACTGAAAAATGAAGCAGAGAAGAACAGGACAACAAAAACATGGAGAAAGAGTGAGAATCTGTTGTGGCTCCACAGTGTGCTGCTGAGCTGTCAGACGATTCTGACTACAAGGAAGATGTGGAGTTAGAATTGGCGGTAAAGGAGACATCGGCTGTTGACACTATGCCAGACACTGGCCCCTCCATGAGTTATCAGGAGCCAGTGGTTTCTAATAGCAATGGGGAGGAGGCCCTGAGTGATACCAGAACTTGGAGGCTGCTCAGAAGACAGCAGCAACGTAGGAAGGAAAGAGATCGAGCTACAGCTGATCAGTAATTGACCACACCCTAAAGGAGTTAAAAGGGGTGTTAGGGGGGTCTTACCCCCACAGTATTTGTTTCCAGAGTAAGCCATTTGTGTACCAAGTTTGGTTGAAATTGCTTGAGGCATTCCAGAGTTATTCTGGAACACACACACGCACACACACTTTTATATAGATAGATAGATTTTGCAGCCAGAGTTCAGAAACCTTAGCAGCTATTGAGTTACTGTTTGGAGGCTTGCTGTATTATCTGATTCAACAGGAAATACTATGCTTATCTTTACTCAAAATGTTTATATTGATATTTCTCATTGATTGGCTATTTTTCCCCTAAATAGGGATGTACTAAGAAGCCTTTAGAATCCCTAGCGCCATGTAATGGAGTGAACTCCTGTTACTTGTCCCAGCTTCTGTCAACCTACTAGTTCAAAAGCAAGTAAAAATGCAAGTAGAAAAATAGGGATACCTTTGGTGGGAAGGTAATAGCGTTCCGTGCACCTTATTTATTATTTATTTATTTAATCTAATTTATACCCCACCTTTCTTCCCTAACAAGGGAACACAAGATGGCTGACAACAAATACAATGTACAAAATCATAATAAATACTCTAAAACCAATGTCCATAAGAACATACAATGTAAAAATTAAAGCTTCTGAGTGCTCTTCAAGGGTAGTCCCATGTAGAGAACATTGCAGTAATCTAACCTAGAGGTGATGAGGGCATGAGTGACTGTGAGGAGAGTCTCCTGGTCCCAGAAGGGGTGCAACTGGTGTACTAGATGAACCTGTGTGAAGGCCACAGCCGCCAAATTGCAGCTGCCGATCCAAGTTGTGCACCCGTTCTGAGGGGGTCAATCTCCCCCCCTCCAAGTGATAAAGATGGACAATCAATTGGACCACAAGGGGGAAACCTCCACAGCCACTCAGTCTTGTTGGGGTTGAGTCTGAGCTTGTTGGTCCCCATCCAGATCCTCACAGCCTCCAGGCACTGGGACATCACCTTGGCAGCATCACCGGTCTGGCCCAGGGCAGAAATATATAGTTGGGTAACATCAGCATACTGATGATACCCTATCCCATGCTGTTGGATGATTTCACCCAGCGGTTTCATGTAGATGTTAAACAGGAGAGGTGAGAGAACCCACACAGAGGCCTCGGGTCAGATCTCTGCCCTCCTACCAACACTGACTGTGTGCAGCCCAAGAGATAGGAGGAGAACCACTGCAAAACAGTGCCCCCCACTCCCAATCCCTCGAGCCACCCCAGAAGGATACAATGGTTGATGGTATTGAAAGCCACTGAGAGGTCAAGAAACACCAGGACAGAGGAAAAACCCCTGTCCCGGGCCCACCAGAGATCATCCACCAGTGCGACCAATTCCGTCTTGGTGCTGTAGCCTGGCCTGAAACCAGACTGATGAGGATCCAGATAATCAGCTTTCTTCAAGGTCCATATGTTGAAGTGCCACCACCTTCTCAACAACCTTCCCCAAAAAGGGGAGGTTGGAGACCAGATGGAAGTTCTTTAAATCAGCTGGGTCCAGGGAAGGCTTCTTGAGAAGGGGTCTCACCACCACCTCCTTCAAGGACAGTGGAACAAGCCCCTCTCTCAATGAAGTGTTGATAATCCCCTGGAGCCAGCTATGTGTCACCTCCTGACTGGCAGAGACCAGCCAGGAAGGGCACAGGTCCAATAAACAGGTGGAGGTGTTCATTGCACCCACGACATTGTGCACATTAGCAAGGCCAATAGGAGCAAACTCCTCCCACTTAACAGGATTAAGACCTGTTCCGATAACCTTGGTAGATCCTGCCCAGCTAGAGTCCAGGTCTGTCTGAATCTGAGCATCTTTATCTGACAGATACTGAGCAAATTTCTCACCTCTACCCTGTAACGGTTCCTCAGTCTCCCCCAGTTTAAGCAGGGAGCGAGTCACACTAAACAGAACAGCTGGGTGACAGTCTGCAGATACGATAAGTGTGGAAAAATAGGAATGTTTGGCCACTCTTATCGCCACTAAATAAGTGCTAATAAAGGTTCTTAATAGTGTTCGGTCAGGTTCGGACTTACTGGCTCTCCAGTGTCACTCTAGATGTCTCTTCTGGCCCTTCATCTCTTGGAGCTCCTTGGAAATCCAAGGAGCTTTCCGAGATCTGTGCACAGTGAGAGGTCACAAAGGCACAACCCGATCCAGGGTCCCTACTGCAGCACTGTTCCAAACAGTGACCAGAGCCTTGGCCAAGCTGTGGGCCAGAGAATCAGGAAGCTCCCAAAGCCCCTTCTGGAACCCAATAAGGACCATCAGGTGCCTCGGGTAGAGCCACTTGGTTGGTTCCGCCTCCCAGTGGCGGGGAGTGAACGTCAGGAAATCCAATTTCAATAGGGAGTGACCATGACAAGGGTTGGATGGCTAAATCCCCCAAATCCAGATCATGGTGCCATTGCTCCAAGATAAACACTAGGTAAAGTGTGTGTCCTCCTCTGTGGGTTGGACCCTGAACTACCTGAGTCAGGTCCATGGTTGCCATGGAGGCCATGAACTCCTGGGCCATATCTGAGATCTCAATTCAATTTCAATTTATTAGACTTATACCCCGCCTCTCTTCACCCCGAAGGGGAACTCGAGGCGGCAACAATAACAAT
>JANHGC010006827.1:11057-24365 GCA_027560395.1 Boaedon fuliginosus | reverse complement strand
ACAAGATTGGTGGTGCACAGAGAGGTAGAAAGGAGAAAGAGCAAAACGTACAGTGAAGTAAAACCCTATTTATGTATTCCAGCTACTTTGTTGTCTTTATTGGGAGGGGGCCGGGGGGGTGAGAGGCAGCAGGGGGGCGCTTGTGTTGCATGAAGGGGGGAATCCCCTCCTGAGATGTGGAGCTGTTACTCCAAAGAAACTGGGGGGCTCCTGGCCCCCCGCTCCATAAGGGCCCCTCACAGCAAAGCCGCTCCAAAGGCTGAGCAGGTGGCAGGATTTGGGGTTGGTCCTCCTGGCCAACGCACCCTGGGGTCGCTCTCCGCCCCACCCCCCACCCCCCCGTGGCAGAGCTTTTGAAAATGGCTGAGGAAATCTTCTCCAGAACCTCTGCAGCCCTTGATGCAACCCCAGTCATGGGGGGTTTATGTCTCTCGTGGGGATAAAGACGACCATGGGGCTTTTGGGGAGGGGGGTTCAGATCGGTAGGTGGGCCTCCCCCCTCGCATACCAGCAAGGCCACTGGAACCGCGTGCCCGGTGGGTGCCTTGGCAAGGCCAACCTGGACCGAGGGCCAGCCTCACCTCCCCCAAATGGGACCCGAAGGCAGAGGGACGCTGCCCCTCCCCATGCCCAAAAGGGATCCAGCCGAGACCGCCTGGCCCTAAGGGTCGGCCCGGAGAATATTTAGGGGAACCAAGGAAGCCTTTTGGGCACCAATGTGATCGGCGCAGAGATCAGAGTGATGCTTCTGTGCTTTTGTGTCCTGGAACAAAAGGTGATAATGAAACACTTTCATTAAGAAGAGAAATAAAATGGATATTGTGGCTAAACAACTAAATTCCCGGAGGATTAAATGAAGGTATTCAATATTTACCATTGATTTGATTCTTCAAGATTGCAGCTTCTTTTCCTTTGTTGGCCGCAAGAATATTTTTCCTCAAAGATTATTATTCTGTTTGGCTAGAATAAACTCCTTAGTTTGTTGTCTCTTAAAAAAAAAACCCTTGGTAATATCAGAAACAATGTTCTTTTTCAAATGGAGCGTTCTGGAGACTTCTGAACGTTAAGTTTCAATCTCTTTTTTCGTGGCTGTATAAATAATTAAGAGGGAAAAAGAGCAATGATAGGAAGGCATTTTGGGTAGACCTGCCAGCTAGAGAATTTCTGAGATTATTTGATTTTCAGCCTAAAACAATCAAAAGGGATAAGACAAGAAGATGATTTTAAAACACGGACTTAATTAGCTTAGCCGTTTCCTTCCTTAAAGGAGGCTATTTTTTTTTCCTCATTTCTGTAAATGGTGGTTCTCTATTTTAGCTCCAGGTTAGCTGATAATACCTATTTGTTTCGGGATTTTAGAGATAAAAACAAGTACGAGCGCCCTTCCCTTTAAACGCCTCTCTCTCTCTCTCTCTGCCTCTGTCTGCCTCTGTCTGTCTGTCTCTCAACGTGGAGGCAGGCAGTGCATAATGCAGGAGGAGGTTAGTCACGCTTCATTTTTAACGGGGATAAAACGGTTCACGGGAAGCTGCGTTAGGTGGGCTTGTTTCACAGCCCGGCTTTCGGAAGAGAGAAGCGGGAAGGAAAGGCCCAGGTGGGCCACCGAAAACCTGGGAATCCCAGGAGAAACCCCCCCCCCAGTGCCTCCCCAGCCTCCCCCCTGCAGAATGGAGTCCTCCACGTACGACTGTAATCCAGCCCAGAATTCCTGCGGCCGAGCAAGACGGCTGTTGAGTTTCGTCCCCCTTTAAGACCTTCCTTGCCAGGGTTGTTAAGGGAGCCGCTGCAGGTGTCCAGTTAGCCCCATGGTTTTGAGGCGAATCCGGCCCCTTCCCTCTTGACTGGGCTTCTCCAAAGGTCGCAAAAGGGGACCACCTGACCCTTCTGGGACTCTGCAGCCGCCCGAAGTACATGTCAGTTGCCAAGTGTTTGGATTTTGATCCGGTGAACCCTGGGAAAGCTGCCACCCTCGCGTGGGAAACGGTCGTAGGTGACTCTTTGGGGGGCTGTCGTACCTTCAAATGGTCACTAAACGAAATTCCTGTAAGTCGAGGACTACCTTCCCCGGTCCATCCCCTGGCTTTACCAGTTGGGTTTCCGCTTGTCAGGGCTGCTGCTGGGGATGGCCGGGCGGGAGCTCTGGAAGGGAAGCCCCCCCCCCCGTCTCTGGAAGGGGAGACCCTCCCCGATGAAGGAAGCGTGGGAGGCAAGAAATTAGCCGGCGGCTTTTGTGCGGATAATCTGTATTGGCAATTACAGTAATTAGATCAGGTAGCTAATTGCCACCTCCGGGGGCCTCGTTTTGTCTCGGCGGAGGGGAGGAGAAGAGACGAGACAGGCCCCGGGAGCAGAGGGGAGACGAGGGGGGTCCCCTCCGGCCAGGGGATCAGCTCTGGGGCCGGGCAGCGGTGGGCAATCCATGGCTGCTCCCACCCCCAGGCCTTTGGCTATCTCTCCTCGCCTGACTGGCTCGGAGGGGGGCACTCCTGCCCCACACACCCCCAGCCGCATCCCTTCCGCCTCCTTCAGCGGTTTGTGCAGCATGAGAAAGGCAAGCGAGGAGGGCTGTGAATCGAAACGAGGGGAACCAGCACAGGGTCACTAACCTGGATGAACCTGGGACTCGCACCAGCCCCCTGGCCTCCAGCCCCCCTCTTCCGCCCCTGTCCATTTGAGGTTTTCCTCGGCTCCTCTGAGAAGCCAGCGTGCTGGGGAAGGGGCTCGGCTCAGCCTCGGCTCCCAGAGAGCTCTCCAAAGCTCAGCGCTATTTTCAGCCACCTCCGACTAATGAAGCTGCAAGGCGGAACCCGCCATCCAGACCCAGGAAAGGGCTTTGGGGGCCACTTGGGCTCCCTTCCCAGGAGGGACACATCAAGGGCCCGTCCTGCAGGTGACCTTTCGCTCCCCAGTTCCCCCTTTTGCTAGATTTGGCTAACTGGGCACAAGGACCTTACTCTCCGGGCACCCCAGTAAATTGCCGATTTATGGCCCACGAAGGCAAATCTGTCTATGGTTCTGTTGGGCTTGCCTCTGAAATGGCTCTGAGCAGACTCTGTGGTGGGATGTCAGCTTGTTCTCCCAGAGTGGGTGAAGAGAATGGTGCAGCCCTGGTTTTTAAACTGGGGAGTGGGTCCTGGTCACCCCCTACTTTAGCATTGCTTGCGTAGAACAATAGCAATCCGGGTTCTGCCTTAGCCCCTCCTCCCCAGGCCCCACTTAAAAGGCCGAGGGGAGTACAGGAAGAAACCTACAAGTGGAGGGGCGAAGCTTAGAGGCCCCACGGGCCCTGCTGTAGCCCTGTGGCTGCCCGCAGCTGCCCACCCAAGAGGCCAGGTTTGCAGCCAGGACACTGAAGGGCCCGGCCCTCCCGGTTGCCCTCTGGGGCAGCTGCTCTTTGGACAGAAGCAAAGCCTCCCTCCTTCCCTCTGACTGCCCAGCTCCTGCCCCAATTTCTTTGCCCTTCTGGAAGGGGATCCGCAGCCTCGGAAGAGGCCTGTGAAGGACCAGGAGGAAGAATTAGCACCTGTGCCTCGTTAGCGGCACAGTAATTAGCTCCCTTGAAGGGTGCCAGAAAGAAGCCGCCAAGATCCCTGGAAACCAGAGGGCAGGGCAGGAGCCCAGCGGCACCATATGCCCAAGGTCTGGGCATCCCTGGCAAAGGCCATCTGGGGCTGGCTGTGGATTGGGGGTCTGCCTGTGCTGGCTGGGAAAGAGAGACCACCCACCCCCAAAATGACAACTTGGTTGTCTGGCTGGAAGCGCAGGCTGGAGGGGATGCCCAGCCTCGCTGCCATGAGCTGGAGGGCGGTTGGCGTCATTTAGGCCAGGTGTGCCAAAGCCTCAGGCTTTGGAATTGGTGCAGGATTCTTCCCCTACCTTGGCAAATGCTTTTTAGTGCGTAAAAGTTATTTCACGGTGTATTAGTGTGTGTGAGATGCACCAACAACTCGTATAATTGCGCCTTCTAGCGTGCTTCTTCCCCTTGGTAAGTTGTCCCCAAGGTAAAGATTTGGAAGACCTGAATGGGCGAAGGAGGGCTCTCTAACCCAGGGGGCACAACTGCCTGGAAACGTGGCCGGGTGTTCTGGGAAATGAAATGAGGAGAGCTGTGACTGATGGGAGACAGATTGAAGAGGGGAACAGAAATGGAAGCTATACAGACTTCCGTCCAAGGGAGAAACACACGAACACTCAAATGGCGAGAGTGTCGGAGTAGACGATACAGCTGCAGAAATGTTAAAGGCAGGAGGTGTTGTGCCTGCAGGGCGATTTATTTAAGGTGTTGTGAAAAACTGACAATTGGAAGGCTGCTCTTTATGGCTCCCTGTGCGAAGGAGAAGTGAGCAGGAATGGAGGCAACACCTTCAGGGCCATTAATTTCTTAAGTGTGGCTTGAAATGTTCCCGTTAACATGGGAAGTGAGAATTTCGAACGTTTAGACGGCATCTTTGTGCCAGGCAGAGTGGATCTGGGCTGTTCTGCCCATCACCAAGGAGGGTAAAAATGTGACCCTCTCCTGGACGCTTGTGGGCTGCAAAAGAAAAAAAAAGGGAAGGTTAAATTAAATAGTTTTGAATTCCAGCACGTTTTGTGCAAGGACAGAGTTGAAGGTTAGTTGCTGAAAGCAGAGCGGGCCGGGCAGAGAGAGGGAAGCTTAGAGATCGTTTGAGTGTGTGGAGCAGAGAGAAGGACGTGTGTGATGTTCTCTTGGCTGCTAAATTTAGAAATAAATACCTAAGGAATGCTTCTGGCAGGGCTCGGCGTGCATTTATATGCAGATGTTGCCGCTGCTCGGCTGAAAAACCAGAGTGGTTTTCAGCCAATGTTAGCTTGTACGAAGCAGCGAGGGGTCTGGGCCTGAAAATTGATGTATCCAAGACCGAAGTAATTGGGTTTTGACAGGGAAAATGGAGTGAAGGATTGCAGTTGATACCTAAGTGGCAAGAAGCCAGGATGAGCAGGGAAGGCGCTGCCTTTGTCACATGTTTACTGAAGACGTGGAACGAGAAGGGGAGATTTTAAGAGGCACCAACTCTGCTGGGGAGCGGAGGGCGGCTGGTTCACAAGGATGATTCCTTGGAGAAACCGAGAGCGGAGATCAGTGGATGCAGGCGGTTCCCGACTTACAACCACAACTGACTCCAATTTTCCCTTGCTAAGCAAGGGTGGTGGTGGGGTGAGGTGGTGGGGTGAGTTTTGCCCCATTTTATGACTATTCTTCCCCCGGTTGTTAAGTAATCACTGCACTGTTAAGCGAAGCAGCACGGTTGTGAAGTGAATCTGATTTCCCCATGGACTCTGCAGGCCAAACGGACGGCTGTAGGCTGAGAGCTGCCTTGAGTGCAGGGGAAGGTAGGGAAGCCCTGGTCAAAGGAGATGCCCAGGTCAGTCCGAGGAGAGACGCTGGCCTGGCATGCAACAGCGAGGAGACCTTAAGGGGGTTTGCAAGGAGCAGGTGGTATGAAGAGGGCAACAACCCTCCCCCTCCCCTTGTTCTTACCTCTCCCCTCGCCTCTCTCTGTCCCTCCAATTCCTGGGTGGGCGAGTCCTCCTCCTGCAGCATTTGGGGGTGCAGCTGGTCCCAGGTAAACATCAGCACCAGGCCCTCCAACCCACCTACGCCCCACAAAGACAATTCACTTCTCAGGCAAACAGGCATCCTACACGGAAAAAAAGCTTGAATAAAATAGCTAAATAAATCTTTAATATTTTTTCTAATTGCAAATGTACATAAATGGCACGCAGACGTCATGGTTCTTTGCTCTGGACACAAACTACGTTCTCTGTACATTATTCGACAGCAAAACTGAAGGAAACAACTCAGCATGTCCTGCCGCTCGGCTTCATATTATTATTATTATTATTATTCATTATTATTATATTAAACATACTTACAAAAATTATTTTATTATTATTGTCATTTTTTTTGCTTGGTTTCTTTTAGAAGAGGCTATAAAACACGGAAACTGGTTTGAACAGGGAGCAAGAGGGACCCAGGACGCTTGTGGGCGCCAGAGAGGTATATTTGAAGACACAGTGCTGCTGTCCAGGAGGGAAAAGGGAAAGGAGACCACACGGAGGTTTTTCTTTTTCACACAGTGGGTGCTGAACCACAGAGCAACCTCAGGGAGTCCCATTGGGCTGAAAAATCCCTGTCTCTCCCCAATAGACCACCCACCCACCTCGGGGGTTTTGGTGAAGCCTTTTATCTCCTATCTTCCAGGCAGGGGCCCAATCCTGGGGCCCCCTCAAGTGCCAAAGCCACGCAGACCCTTGTGGCATGGGGTGGTGCAGAACGAGAGCCAGATGGGAAAACCCACTACCGGTTCTTCCCCTTCGCCCACCTGCTGCACCGATGCCCAGGGGGTGGATTGTCTGCCAGGGGGTTGGGCTTTCCTCTGGGGCCAAACCAAATCCCTCCAGCCTATCACGCTGGATAGAGACCGTCACCAAGGAGCCGGGTGGCCCCCTGTGGCTTGCCCGCCAACCCCAATGAGGGCTGTGATGGAGGGGGATATTGGGCAAACCCCTCTCACTGCCCAAACAGCTTGAAAGCAAAATAAACGGCCTCCCTGGGGTAGATCAGGTCCAGGCCGCCTGGTTGAGGGGTCAACTAAACCGGGCACCTTTTGCTCTTGACCAGAGCTCCTGGATTGGCGGGCCCTGGCGCCCAAGGAGAGGCGCCCATCTTCCCAAGGGCAATTCAGTGGGTTTTTACCCATCGGGTCTCATCCAGGAAACCAGACATGCCTTTGGGGTCAACCCAGGGCCTCTGAGTCCTTTGCATTGTGGGTTACACTTGTGGGGTGCCCCAGCCCCCCAATGGGGCCCTCAGGAACTCAGTGCTGTTCCCACCGAGCTGGCTTGGCCTGAGTGTCAAATTCGGGGTGGGTCCTGCATCGGAAAAAACACCTTTGCCTTTTTGGTATCAACATTTTCTTCCTCCGGAGTTTAACAGGAACCATGAAGCTCCCTTCCCCCAAAAGCGGAAGGGCCCGGGCCCCCAGACTGCCTGGGCCCGTCCCTCTTTGGGCTTTCAAAGGGCGCGTCTGGACAGAGCCGTGACTGTAACCCGGGGCTGAGCTCCCCTAAACCAAAGCAGCCGTTTTTGTCTTGTCAGGCAAAAAAGTTAAAAAAAAAATGGCACATTATATTCGATACTTGAAAACATCTTTCTCCATTTTACAAAGAGGACCTGTACAACTTCTAAAGATCAATGTATTATATAAGGATTAGTTGTAGAAAAAGAAAAACCTTACAGATCGTAACAAGTTCATATGGCAGGAAGTTCAAGAACAGAGAAAACGGGGTTCTCTCCCCCCCCCCCCAGAACGAAAGGGCAGCCGAGGCCTCTTTCCGGTGCAAACCACGGGGAGAAGGGAGCTGGGGTGCCCTCCCACCTGCCCAGGCTTGAGGGGTGAGGAAGCGAGGCCATCCGGTCGAGCGCCCAGAGGCTGGACTGAACCCCCGGTGGCACGGGGCTCCCTCCTGGCATCTTAGGCCTCTGGTGGGCGAGGCGGGAGGGCTTCCTGGAGGGCAGGTCCCAGCATTTGTGACACGGCATTTGGCCAATGTTCCCAGCAGGACCAAGGACAGCGCAGTAGAAGGTATGGCTGGCTGGGAAGGGCTTCCGATGAATGCCCCACTCAAAGGGAGGATCGGCTGCCTCTCAAGACCCCATGACCCCTGGGAGTAGTTGGCAAGGTGCCCGTCTCCTGCTGCTTTGCCCAGGCTGCCCAAGATCCTGCCTGGGCACCATGCCCTAGGAAATCTGTGCTTCATTTTGCATGCACCCTCCTTGGTGGTGGGCACCCGCCCTACAAATGGCCACCTGGGGAATTGCGGGGGGGGGAGAGAAACGACTATTGGGAGGTGTCCAGTGGTGCCACTGATCTTTATGCATTGGTTCCTTTGCTCCAGAGAGAGAGAGAGAGAGAGAAAGCGGGGTGCAGAAAAGCAGCATGATTGTCTGCAAACATTCGGGCCCAGGTGGGATCACAAGGTGGGGGAATGTTGTCAGTATTAAACTTCGGGTCTTCTGGGAAAGGGCCTGGGGCCAGAGTTTGCACGCAGCCGAGCCGGATGGCGGCGGAGAAGCGCTTGGAGCGAGAGGGATTCAGCGTCCGGCTTCCTTCGCCTTCCTCTGTGGCTGCTGCCTCCTACACACCTCGTCCACCCCCGTCTCATAGCGGGCCACACTGCCAAGACGGGCCCACCAGCCTGGCTGGGGCTGCCCAGCGGTTCAGATTAGGGGAGGGGGTGGCACTTTTCAGAGGGCGCGTCCTTGCTCTGTTACTCTCTTTTGTGCGGCCTCGTCGAGGTGGCAAGCTTCCCACGCAGCACCCACACCCCCTGAAAAGAGGAGAGGACTCCAGAAAGGTCTGCTTTGGGCTTTGGGCGGTTTTATTCCTAACGCAGACTGTGGAAGAAAAAAGAAAGGGAGTTACCGGCCTTCGTACGCGAGGGAGGCTGTTATCTTCCGTCCTCTGGGGCTTCTCCGGCAGCCATCATGCAGGGACCTGCCATACACGCTGGTGGAGAAACAGGGCTGCTAAGCGGGGCGGCCCCTCCCCAGCCAACTGGGTCCCTCTTGGGGTGCAAGAGGCCCTGCCAAGCAGACACCCCCCCTCGGTGAGCAGCTTTCTAGGAAGTGGGTGCCCTCCCCATCTGTGGGGCGGCAGGAGGGGGGAGCCCTTACCCCAACGCCCTTCCCCGAGGCCCAGGTTGGCTTCTCCCTTTTGCAAACACCCCCAGAGATCTGGCTGCCTTGGTATCCCCCGACACACTATTGCACGGTGCCCTGGAGGGGATTTGTTTCGTGGGCTTCGGAGTCTCGTTTAGTAGCAGGAAGCTCGTTTTTCCACTACGCCTGTTTGGCACAGTAGAGCAGCCCTTCGGCCAGAGGTTACGGCATCCTTCCCGGGGGCGTCAGGAGCTCCGAAGCTGCCCAGGCCCCCCGTCTGGTGGGCTCCCTCTTTTGCTGCTTGGGGAGGGCTGGGCAAGGGGGAGGGGTCTTCTGCAGATTTCACCTCCTCTTCGAACTTTTTGGGTCTCGCCAGCCTAAAGGTGACCAGGTGCCAAAACGGGCCTCCTGCCGCCGGGCTCATCGGTTGCATTTGCAGATCCGGCATGCAAAGCGTGTCCCTAGGTCATCGGCCTCGCCCCTGGCTGCATCCAACTGATGCCCCCTTCTGCCCTTCCCCGCTTTGTTTTTGGCCTTGTCTCCAGCCCTGGGGGCAGAAATGCTTGGGGGGGCCCTAAGTGCTGGAAGCGGGCATCCGTGCTGATAAAAGTTGACCCCCAAATTAACTCTGCAAACTTAAACCGAGAGAGAAACTTCTTTAAATGGAGTTTGAACTTTCCGCCCAGGTTGAGGTTTTCTGGCTAGCGGTCCATCTTCAGGGACTCACACAGAGACGCATCTGACACCTCTGCAGAGACTCCTTCTGCCCATCACGGAGCCCCTGCGCTGCCCCAATTGCTCCTCCGTCTCCTGATGAGGTCTGTTGGGGCCGGGAGGAGTGCCCTGCCCCGGATGAAGGGGGACGAGGCCCCTGACACCGAACGAGCTCTTGGTGGGACAGGGCGGCCGCTAGCAGGGCAAACGCCAGGGTGGTGGCAGTGCCAGGAGCTGTGGCAGATCAGGGAGACCTCGCTGTAACAGGCTGCTGGGCGCGTCAGAAGTCTCTCCGCAGTCCTGGAAGGGACCCGGCTTTGCTGCTGAAGCATCTTCTTTGGACGACTGGCTTAGCTCCTGCTCGGTTGGAGGCTCCTGTGCAAATCAGCGCCATCCCTGGGCCAGGGGCTGCTGGCGAGGAGGGCTCGGGGTCCACTTGGCTTTGGCCGCTGGAGGAGGCGGACCAGGGGAGTGCCAGGCCCATGCCAGGTAGCTCAGCCCTGCCGGGCGCTCCACTTGGCTCTCCTCTCGCTCACTCTCTCGCACGCCCGCAGCAGCCGGTCCCTGGGTTAACAGCTGCTGCTGTTCCGGAATTCACCGCTCTCGGTGATCTGCAATTTAGTCGGGTTGGTGGGGGAGATCCCATTGCGGGTTTGCGTGCTGTACCTCTCTTTCAGCTGCGTGAGGGCGCTCATGAGCCGGGCATTGGCCGCGTCCAAGGAGGCGATGCGTTTCTCCTGGGGGGCAAAAGGAGACACGGACGGTCAGTGCAAAGGTTTCCCCTGCAAAAGCATTTTCTTAAAAAATTGGGACAAACTTTCAGAGCAGACAACAACATGATCCCTCTGGGACGGTTTCTCCCAACCTTGGGGGCTTTTAAGAAGTGTGGACTTCAACTCCCAGCATTCCAGCATGCTATCCGGGGAGTTCTGGGAGTTGAAGTCCAGCTGTGTTGGCGGCTGTGCAATTCTGGAAGTCCACATTTCTCAAAGTCCCTGAAGTAGAGAAAAGGGAAAGCAGGCAGGCCAGGAGGAGAGATGGCAACGGGGACACAAGACCCCCTTTTCGAATTTGGGGCAATTTTCTTCCTCTTTTCTAGGCTTTCCAGCGCCTGGCGTTTTTATTTCCCCGGAAGGCGCCTGGGTTATTGATTTGCAGCAAAGCAGCCTCTCCTTTCCGCCCTTGCCTGGCATTATTTTGAGGCAGGCTCCCCCAGGAAGGGGCTTGTTCTCCAGCCTCGCCTCGGGCGGCTGATGAAGATCTCCTGGCTGTCTCTGCTTCTCGACCCGGAATCGATCCAGCCGGTGGACTAATTAACGGCGGAGCTGGGGGGCTCTTGCTGAGGCCAGCAGCATCTCTGATGGCCTCTAATGGGCTGCGGAGAAGGGCCGGCCCGGAGATCCGAGGAGCCGGGCAAATCCCTGGAGCTGCTCGGGTAGCACAGCCCTCCCAGCAGCCTCACTCCGCCCGGGTGCCAGGGGGAGCAACACCTGTGTGGGCAGAAGCTCCACCTGGCATGGGGGAAATAAGAGGCCAGGTGGGTCCTTAGTCTGACCTTCTTCCTGGTGGGGGAGGAACCCCGGGGGGGGCAGAAGGGGGTGGAGAGTTGCGTGTGGGGGTGGATCTTTCCCAAGGGGCCAAGAGGCAGCTCAGCCTGGAATCCTTGGTAGGCAGGAAGAGAGCAAACTGCCTGCCTGTTCTCAGGATACACATAAGATTTACGCAGATTTGTGCTTTAGTTTGGCAAGATTCCTGTCTCTCAGCAAGCAGCAATAAGGGATGCCCTCCAAAGTAATTCCTTGGGTGTTTTTGGGTCCCTGCATTTAACCCGGCCTGTTTTCCGCCACCACCCCCAACGTGCAGCTCACAGAAAGCCCCCTCCCCACCTGCGCATCGATGATCTTCTGCTTGGAGTCCACAGCCGCCTGCATTTCCGCGTGATCCTTCTTGAGCTCCTCCTCCACCGACATCAGCCTGGGGATGGGAAAGGGGGTCCCCTCTCAATGTAAAGCCTTTCTCCCCTTTCCCCACCCCCCATTTTTGGACACCCTCCCTTTGGTAGAGAAATCCTGGCTGTGCACCCAGGTGGGCCACGCTGGTCGGAAGGGTGCCCCCTGGAGGAATCCCCCGTGATTGACTTTGTGGAGGGCCCAGGGCAAGCGTCAGGGGTCCCCTCCCCCCCTTACCTGCTGATGATCCCCTTCATCTGTATCTCCTTGTCTTCTTGCTGCCGCCGCAGCCGTTCCTCGCTCTCCTCCAGCCGGGCTTGGTACTCCAGCGCCAGCTTCTGCGTGCCCTCCTCCTGGCACCGGAAGCGCACCTCGTACTCCTCCAGCTTCTTGGCAGACTGGCGCAGCTTGTCCTGCAGCATCGCCACGTCTTGCTGATACTGGGGAGGGGCGTCAAAGGGGAAGGGAGGAATGGCTGGGCTAGGCCAGCTGTGCCGCAGCAGCTGCTCGTGGTCCCCGCCCATCCCCTTTGGAAGCAGGCAGGGAATGCAAGAACCCCACTCCTTTCTAGCCCTGATGATGTTCCCTAGTTGGGTCAGGAAACGCCAAGCGCAGAGAGCACCCGGGAGCCCTCATTTCAACGCTGAGCTACGAATATGCTCCTTTCTTGGAAAAGGAGGCCCAGGCTCGGTGGGGCCCCTCCGGGAGAATGGGGTCAGCGAGGCAGCTAAGAGGCCAAAGGGGCCGGGAAGTGGGAGGGATGGAGGGAGTCCAAGGGGTGCATTCCCCCCCCACCAGCTAGTTCAGGGCCTTGAGACCGAGAGCTTCTCCGTCCTCCCAGGGCCGGAGCTCCGAAGCAAGAACCGCGGCGGTCGCCCTGTTACCTTCTCCTCCTGGCTGAGCTCATCTTTGCTTCTCAGCTTGCATTCTGGCTCGGCGTTTTCCTCTTCCAGGAACTGGACGTTCATGTTCAAGAGCCAGGCGGCCGTGCGGTCCAGCGCATTGGGGTTCACCGGGGAAGGGGCCTGCAAGCAAGGCACCGCGTGGCGGAAAGAGGGCGTGAGGCGGATGTGAAGTGGACACGATGCCCTCGGTCCAGAATGGCCCCCTCCCTCCAGGGGATGCCCGAGGGGGGGCTCGGCCCTGCGGAGAGGGGAGCTCCTGGGCATGGAAGGTGGCACGGCTGAGGCTACCGGGGTGGGAGGGCTGGGCTTGACAGGACCCCGGTTTTGCAAGGGTTTCAGCGTGGGAGGTGGGCATCTCACATAGTTTCAGATGAAGCAGAGACCCCCTTCAGCTGCTCTGTTGGGGGGGGGGCTTTTAATATGTAGACTATTAAGGAGGGATCAGCCACAGGTGGCCGGATTTCTTGGGGGTAAAGCTAAGAGCCCCAAGAAGACATGCAAATTGCAAGCCTTCCCACCAGGGGGTAGAAACGGAGTGGGACATCCCTCTGGGGAAGCCCCCGCTCCACGGAGCAGCCATTTTGGGGCCCAAAAGCTGAGTCGTACTTGCAAGGAGCAGCCTGGCCCTTAATTGCGTATCACGCAGGGATTGAGGGGGCTGAAGGTGAACAAACGGCTCCAAGATTTCTGGCATTAAGTGCTAAGAAAGGGCAGAGGTGCTGGGGTGGGGGGCAGCAGCTCACCCCCCCCCCATGGTCCCAGGGCTGGTGACAGATACGGCTCCTCCTGACTGGGCAGAAGCAGCAGAGGGAGGTCTCAAATGGGCATCCTGTGTGCCAGATGAGAACTGGGCAGAGAGAGGTGGCCAGCGAGGCCAACATGGGCAGCAGAGACCCAGGAGATGGTGAGGGGGAGAAGACAGGGTACACCAGAGGGGCTGCGTGGGGCTCATGGCCTGGCCCGCCCCGCCTCCCCCCGGTCTGCCCCACTCACCTGCTTGTGCATGGTGCGCTGTTTCATTTCAGGGCTGTCACCCTAGGAGGAGGAGGACTGCTGG
>JANHGC010006825.1:10756-25821 GCA_027560395.1 Boaedon fuliginosus | reverse complement strand
AGTCAATTGCGCGCAGTGCGCATTTGACAGGCGATAGGCAAGCGCGCCCATGAAGCGGGTAACCAGTGAACCAGTAGGAACCCATCCCTGGTTAGTTTCTTTCAATCAAGCAGTTTTAAGTATATGTTTAAGGATTGTATATACTTTTTTTAATTAGCAGCAAAAGGGTATTTAGTGTGTTGATTTTAGAACGTTAGAAATGGACTAGGGTCTAGATAAATTTAATAAAGTTTGGAAATTGATTACAAGAATGTTTCCCATGGGAAACTATTGATTTTTTTCATTTGGAGACAAAATACCATGTGAGACTTTGAAGATTGGACACTAGAAGTCACCAGAAGGAAATGAAACAATGGATGTATTGAGATATTTGTGAACAATGGACTCACAAACTAGTTTTAAAGATTTCTGCCATTATCGATAGAACATGCTATGGAAGAATAACAAGTTTTACTGGGAAAATGATTCAAATGTGGACTTAAAGAATGTAACGAATGTAAGAATGATATAGAAAAAAAACAAAATATTGAATATACAAATGAAAATGGTTGATCTAATAACTAAAAAAGATGTACAAATAATAGACCATAAAAATAAACTCTAAATTTTGGATTTACAAAAGAGAATTATGACTGCCAATGATTTTGAGAAGAGACAAAAGATTAAAAGAGTGGATAGTGATGCTTTAGTGATGTTTATAAGAAGTTCTAAGAGCAAGAATTCATTTGCTGCATTTTAAATTAACTGATTTAAGGTTAAAATAGTTATGTCCGTTAGATTTGAACAATAAAGATTTAAAGAAGCTTAATAGAAAATGAGATATAAAGGTAAAATAAATGTTCATGTGAGATTATTAGATCCGTTTATAAGTTACTTCTGGTAAGCCTTAATGGACTTTTTTTAATTAGAATGGGCATGAGATTTTAAAGGTTTATAGAGAATGATATATGGTGATGAAGGGATTAAGATATTGTTTTATTTAGTGATAAGTTGTTAAAGTTACTTATACTTGCTGACACAATGCAGGAAGTTATTTATCTCCTTTTTTTGCCTTTTTTCTTTTTTCTTTGTTTTTATAGTTTGTATGTTTAAATCTCCTAATCTAATATACATAATCTTCAATAAAATTGTTGAAAAAAGAAACCCTCTTCTTTACACGTCCGTACAATAAAATAAAACAATCATTCATTTACTATTTGCATGTATTGATAGTAATAAAGACACTGAAGGAGTATCATACAACACGTTTTATTAGATACACCTAAAATTGGTTTATGTGCACATCTTGCTCTGAAATGAAAATGCCTTGTAACTCTGAAAACAGGTTCTGCAAGAATAATCTTCAGCCAAGAAGTTTCTCATATTCAAAGTATCTGCTTGTCTAGATTCAAAGGCAAGATGACATCTATTCTACAAAGAATAAAAAGGGATATTCCCTCCTCTATTTGTTAAGTGAAAATAAGGTAGTTAAATGCAAGGCTGTTTACAATTTACTATTACAGTGGAACCTCGGTTCCCAAATGCTTCTGTTCGTGACCAATTCAGTTCACAAACAAAAAATTCACTGGAATTTTGAATTGGTTCACAGTTGGTGAACAAAAATGGCATGAAAAGATTCCTTTCCGTGCTGTTTTCCCTTCCACCCATGTGCAGAATTGTCTGCGCGTTGTAGTGTTGCTTCAGAACGCGACCAAATTGGTTCCCGACCGCAGTCTGGGAATGGATTGCAGTCACGAACCAAGATTTTACTGTATTCTTAAGCATTGTTCCTAATGGCTACACATCAGCTGTGGGTCAAACAGCAGCTTTGAGGATATTTTTGAAGTTTAATCTTGCAGAACTTGGATTACCCAGGAGGAGCATAACAGATGTTGGAGTGTCTCCATGCTTCAAGAGTTAAATAGACATTTCAATAGACAGTAGTATCATTGCTCACAGTTTGCACAAGATCCAATATTTAAAAATGCCACCAGGTCACTTATTGGTCAACCCCAACAACAAAATATACACAGGAAGGGTAGCCCAACATATTCCTGATATTCAGCTGTCCATATTACCAACTCTGTCTAGGCCACAAAAATCACCTCTTTTGTCATGAGATTATGAAAGTTTTAGGATTAGGACAGAATAACTATTCTACATAAGAAAGAAAGGGTTAGCTAGCCTTTAAGTGGACTTTACCAGAGTCCCAGTTTCATAGTCTTCCCCATTTCTCGACCAAGCCAAGTGTGCTTCTCTCCCTGACGGCAAATCAAAACTAGCCTTGTGCCTTTTACTTTTTTTCTTCTAGTAACATAAACTACTTCCTTTCTAGAATGAAACAAAACTCTTGTTCTTTACCTTGATAGAAAGCCAGAGAGACCACCACCAGCAATGCCCAACTCTTCCACAAGCCTTCCATGCTGCCAACCAACTCTTCAGTGATGATGCCTGCCTCTTCTCTAGAATAAGCAACCCCAAAAGAAGGTACAAGATGCGGAGTACTTAACACCCACTGAAGGTTTCCCAAGTACCATTTACCACACCCATGTAATTAATTTGCATCATTTGTAAGTGCATGAGTATTCCCAGCTGAAAGAAGCAACTCCAGTTTCTGCATAATAGCCTGTTTGCCGCCAGCTCACAAGGATGTGCCTTCTTCCCTTTCTCCCTGCTACAACTGAGGATTAAGGGAAGGAAAATGATTCAAGAAGCTATGTGGTTATAGGCAGGTTGGGACTCCAATTTATTATTTATTTATTAGATTTATATCCTGCCTCTCTTCCCCAGTCAAGGGGAAGACCTCAAAGATGATTCTCAATTTTCATAATAAAAAACAATTAAATATGATAAAAAGGGATAAAATCAGGATACAGTAGTCAATTAAAGAATACAGTAATAGAACAAGTAGTGCTGGCAACCATTTACCAGAGAGATGCTCTTTGGAACAGCTTTGTCCTTAACAGTTTCTGGAAGGTTTACAATGAGATGGGTGGTCAACATTAAGTAAGGTTGGAAAACATTGTGAATCTGTTTCTTCATAGTCTTATAAAAATGTCCGATAATATACAGAGAACTTGTGTTTAGAAACACAAGGTATATTTCAACCGTGGCAACTTTTAATATATGTTGACATACTGGCTCTGCGAGTTGAAATCCATACATTTCCAAATTGCTATGTTAAAAAAAACTGGGTTAGAAATTAAAAACAGCACTTTGAATTGCACATGGTTGGTAACCATTCAATGAACCAGTGGTCATGCAACAGCCATAAAACATCTGTATGAACTACAGGGGTTTACCCTGATCTGCAACTATTTTGCAGCTTGCTGTTTGGTTTGGATGAGAGCGGTAATACTGAGAAACAGGCTTTTGGAGTTAAAAGGACATGACCTGAGATTTGGATGATGTGGATATTTGTGCTACGAGAAAGTCAAGGTTAATGTGGATTTTATAAATTCATTGTTAGATGTGCCATATTGAGTGTGAAATACAAAACCCAGTTGTGCCTGAAAATTTTGGGGGCTTTAAAAAAAGCAAAAGCAGCATTTTAAGGATGAGAAATAAGGAACCATAAATGGTTTTATGAGATACTACTGTAGAATGTTAAGAATGTGAAATAAAATCAAAAGAACTGGTGGCAGAGGGATATATTTGTCATACTCAATTATAAGAATGTCTTAAGTAGCAAAAAACCTGACTTTGAATATTCTAACACAAGTTTAAAGTGGAATTTTGGACAAATTGTGAATATGCAATTGCTAAAATGTATACATTTTATTGATATAAATCATCCTATCAAGTAATGCCACACTTTTCGCCATCATTCTCAGGATCTTTTCCATCAGCTTGACCGGCACTCCCTTTTTCCACCACAACAAACTTTCACTTTCCAGGATTTATCTCCCAATACACAGTTCGCTGCTTCAAAAACCTCTGGAGTTACTTTAAGGTGGACTGCTTTCATGGGGTTTCTTTTCAAGGAGAAAATTCCTTCTTACCCTTCCGCAGCCTCTGCTCACTCTTCGTTCGTTCTTCCCTCCAGCACAATCTTATTTCTGGCTGATTCTGGGCTTTGTGGCAGCCATGTTCTCTTTGCCGCTTTTCACTGTCTTCGGCAGGTTTTTTTCTAGACCGGGAGGAGAGATCCGGCTCTCCTTGACCCACGAGAAGGTTCCCCTGTATTTTGCCCCCCCCCCCAAGGGAATGAAGGCTCTCTTTGGAGCCCTCAAATAGGCAAGCCTGGACTAGGAGCCACAGTTGTTGCAGTCCCTGAGTCCAGTATCACCAGAAGCTCAGCCAGTCTCCCCACTTTATAGACCTATTCAATGAGATAAAATAGAAAAGTTGTAATTATAAATGGTAATTTTATCATTTTACTTGTAACTACTGTAAGATTGCAAGCCTGCAGGATCCCTGGCTTCTGAATCCGATGATGCATTCTTCTTCCTCAAAAAAAGTCAGACCCTCCTCAAAAATAAGCCCAAGTAGTACTTATTTTCAAGTCTAAAACAAAATAAGACTTGGTTTTACTGTCAGAGAAACATGGTATGTATGTATGTATGTATGGCTGTGGCAACTATGATTTGCTAACCAGCCAGTTTTGTACCAATTGCAGTTTTTGCATAGCTTTCAAAGGGAGACACACAAACAGCATATTGCAGTCTCCCAGCAGATGATAAACATGTGGCCTCTTGGTAGGTCTTTCAAATTACATGTGCAATTTCTCTAAAGTCAATACCAGTTCTTGAAAGCTGGAGAGTATATACCTATGCAGAGATGCTCCTTTGGAGCTGCATTTGATTGCTGGTAAGTTTATAGATTATTAATGTAATTAACAATAAGACCAAAATTAGCTCTCTGATCCAACCACACTGATTTTTTGCAGCTCAAACCAAGGTCAGCTAGGTGCTGGGCAATTACATAGCAAGAATCAATGCAAGCCTGATTCACATTCAGAATTAGTCTGTTTAGAAAAGAGATCAGTGACAATCCAAATCACAGCATGTCCAGAGCTCTCGGGTAATTCAACAATAAAGTCCATAGCAATCTCTTTCCAAGGGACAGAAGGTTCAGCTACCTTTTGCAAAAGTCCTGGAGTCTTTCCTTGTAAACATTTTGAGGCTGCACAGACCGGACAACTAGTAGCATAACTTTCAATGTCTTTCTTCAAAGAAGGCCACCAAAACTGACGTTTGATCAGGTGGAAGGTTTTGACAAAACCAAAATGGCCAGCCAATTTAGAATCATGTCCACATGACATGACATAGAGACGTTGCAATGCTGGAACATAAATTTTCCCCCCTCTCCAAGCCAGGTCATCTTTCATAAGACACTGATTTTTGTATGCCAAAACCATTCATCAGTAGTAAGAGCCACCTTAAATGTATGTAAAGGTCCATCCTCCAAAGGTGGTTTTCATTTAGATTGGGCCCTGGTGTACACTTCTGCAACTAATTGACTGTCCTGAATAATTGATTTTATAGTCACTACTTTTTCCACATTAAATTGAAGCTTATGAGAGAGAGCGTCTGCTAAGAAATTGTTTCCACCAGGGGTAAATTTAAGTTGAAAGTTAAATCTCTTGAAGTATTGGGCCCAGCGCATTTGCTTTGGAGAAAGTTTTCACTGAGTTTGCAACGCTTCCAAATTCTTGTGATCAGTCCAAACTTCGAAAGGAGAAGTAGCCCCTTCCAAGAAATGACACCAAGTTAACAGGGCCCAGCGTATGGCATAAGCTTCTTTTTCCAAGTAACACAGCGCCCACCACATCACTGGCATCAGCCTGAATTATAAACATCCTATCTGGATCCAGCTGTTTTAAAATCGGTTCAGTGGAGAAAAAGAGTTTTAATTTCTCAAATGCCACTTGGCATTCCATAGATCATTTGAGAGGTTGTTTGGGACTAGGTTTCCCATCTTTGCCCATTTTCAGGAGGTTCATAATTGGGAGAGCAATACTTGCGAAAGAGGGGATGAATTGGCGATAAAAGTTAGCAAATCCCAAAAAACTTTGTAACTGTTTCCTCATTCGGGGTTGGACCCAGTCAAGCAAAGCCTGTACTTTTTTAGGGTCCATCTCAATCCCTTTGTGGGAAATGTGGTATCCTAAATAGTCAATCTTATCCTGATGGAATTCGCATTTTGAGAGTTTGGCATGTAACTTGGCACTGCATAATTTGTTCAGAACCAGTCGCATTAGTTTAACATGTTCATGTGTAGTCTCAGAGTAGATAAGGATATCATCCAAATAGACTAGAACCCCTTGGTATAAGTGTTTCCGAAGAACCCATTAATAAGTTGCATAAAAACAGCAGGTGCACCCTGTAGTCCGAAGGGCAAAACTTTGAATTGATAGCATCCTAAAAGTGTACTAAAAGTGGTTTTCCATTCATCTTCTTCCCGTATCCTTACTCTGTAATATGCAAGTCCAACTTAGAAAAATTTTTCCCCTTTGCAAGGTGTGCAATCATATCTTTTCATTACGGGTAAGGGGTAAACATTCTCAACATAAATGGAATTTAGAGAGCGGAAGTCCACACAGACGTTTAGAACCGTCCTTCTTCTCACGGAACAGAACCAGAGCCACTCCTTTGGGTTGGGCCAGCTCTATGAAACCCCTCTTTAAGTTTTTGTCAATAAATGAACACAGTTCCATTAGTTTGCTAGGGGACATGCTATACATCCTTGGCTTTGGAAGTTTAGCCCCCGGCAAAATTTCAGTGGCACAATGAGTTGGTCTATGGAGAGGGAGTTCATCACAAGCCTCTTCACTAAAAACATCTTTCAAGTCCACATATTCCTTTGGAACATTAATCAAGTCCTGGCCGGAGAAAGCTTTTTGGGCATCTATTATGTCCTCATCCTTTTCCTGGGTGATAGTCTCCTTGGTAACTAGGCCAGGGAAAGAAAGTATACCTTTGTCCCAATTAACAATTGGATTCCACTCTTTAAGCTAGACAAGGCCTAAAACAATAGGCCATTCCATGCCAGGTGTCACAATGAAAGATTGTGATACAATTACACCTGGTCTACCTTATGCAAGTGGTGTGCCCACCATAAAATTGATCCAGAGGGGTTACGAATTCAGGACCTCCTAGGTTTCCTCCATTCCAGCCTTGAAAAGGGCCTCAGCACATCCATGCTTAGGCGTCAGCTGTTGGCTATCTCATCCATTTTGGGATTCCCCAACAGGTCTAAGCTGGCACCCCATCCCCATCTTAGAAAATTTTTGAGGGGTTTTCTCTCATCAACCCTACTCCCGTGGTTAGGGCCCCAACTTGGGACATTACCCTGGTATTACAGGCTCTCTCGAAACCTCCCTTTGAGTCTTTAGCTCCCTGCTCCCTGAAGATGCTTACCCTTAAGACGGCCTTCCTGGTAGCCATTGTCTCAGCTAGAAGAGTGTCTGAGTTGGCCGCTTTTTCTATCTCCCCCCAACTGTACAGTTGTCACAAGGACAGGATTGTCCTCCGGTCCATCCCTTCCTTCATTCCCAAGATCAATTCAGTCTTCCATAGGTCAGTTGAAACCATCCTCCCTTCCTTTTACCCTAGGCCTTCCACACCCCAGCAGAAAGATTGGCATCGACTGGATGCCTTTTCCTTCTATACTCGAAGGACCTCTTTAGAAAAACAAAATACTTGTTCGTTTCCCTTAAGGCTAGGAACCAGGGCCTTAAGGTTTCCCCTTTTTCCTTTCGCGATGGATCAGGGAAGCCCCAATTCAACCCTGGATCTGATTCCCCGAGGGTATCTTGGCTCATTCAACGAGCTCAGCCACCTTGGCCGCTTTCTGGGTCTTCCCTTTCTTAGAGCAGACTTGCAGGGCAGCCTCCTGGAGTACCCTCACATCTTCATAAAACACTACAAGGTCTCCTATGGTCGCAGTGTACTCCAGACTTCTATTCCTCCGAGTCAGACGTCTTCCTCCCTGGGGCTCACTGCTGGGTAATGCTTTCCCAATAGCATCACCAATCCCATCACAGAGGATCCCACTGGAGAATAGTTCGGTTTGTCACTTACCATGAACCTCCATTCTCTGTGGGCTCCATGATGGGATCAGTGCCCCGCCCTCGACCTGACTTGGGAACCTGTATGTAGTTAACCCAGTTGTAGTTGCATTACACTTTAGGGAGTTCCCTGAGGCACTGAGGGCCTTGGGTTTCGGACTACTGTTGGTACTGGTTGATTCCTGGTTTTTCCTTCGCCAAGGCAGGAAGTGGGGTCTCCATGCGTGTCTGTTTTTTATTTCAGATTAGAGAGCATGCCTTTCTTCGGCTACTACAGTCTGGGATACTGGGTGGAGCTCCACTGCTAAGACAGTCTGACTTGCCTAATTGGTGGAGCACAACCCAATAGCATCACCGATCCCATCATGGAGCCCACAGAGAATGGAGGTTCACAGTAAGTGCCAAACTGAACCATTTCGTTACAATGGTTTTTTGAGTTTCTTGAAGTTACAATCTTAATATATGAATATGCTACGAATTGAGCAAACTGGTTTTACAATAAGTATTAGAGGAAATTTAAATACCGCTCTACCAAGAACAAAAGTATTAGGCCCCGTGTTGTACTTCAGCCTTTTATTTTCTTCTAGGATTCCTTCTGGCTTACACTGCCTAAATTTAATGGCATATTTTTTTAAATATTTTGTTTTATTTTTAATAAATCATTCTATCTTCAGTTGAACAGTGTGTTGTCTGGGTACAAACATCTTTGTTAAATAATTAATTTTGCAATATTTAACGATGTAATGTCCACCTGTTGATTATACAATATTAATTAGTGATATTCAACATGTTAGTCATTAACTTGTCTCTTTTAACAAATCTTTATTTTATTTCCCCATTTCTAACTTTATTTATTATTATTTAACCATTGATAGAATAAACCCCATATGATATAGTATTGTTTGCTTTTTCTCCTTAATTGCCAGTGTGAACATTCTAGAACATTCTAGTATTTTCCTAATCACATTCTCATCTGTAGGTCTCTCTTCACTCTTTCAATTTTGTGCAAATACAATTCTGGCAGCAGTTAATATATAAATAACTAAATATGCATTTTCCTGACTATATTTTTGGGTAGGATCCCCAATAGAAATATTTCTGGTTTTAAATGAATGTTTTGTCATTTTTTCCAGCCATGTATGTATTTTCGTCCAATATTTTATTGCTCTTGAGCAAGTCCACCACATATACGACCCAGGTATCTGGTGGCACTTCCAACATTTAGCCAATTTGTCTTTAAACATCCTTTCCAGCTGCGCTGGTGCAAAATGCCATCTATATTTATTTATCTATAAAACACCTTGTATACATTTTCTTTATACATGGTTGACATTGTTGTAAATCCTATCCCACAATGTTTGCCCTTTAATGGCATATTTTAAATGCTATTTCATTCATTCTGAATGAAAAGAAATGGATATGGTCTATTTAGCGTTTTATTTCAACCCAACACACCTCACTTTCTCAGTACAGGGAGTTTACAGATTGGGGGTTAGGGATGCCTGGGCAAGGGGAGGGGGAGCAGCCTAGATTTATTTATTGATTTGATTTGATTTATACCCCGCCTCATTTCCCCGGTCAGAGTTGGGGCATTTTTTTAAAAAAAATGATCAATCTTTCTTGGGCAGAGGGACAATCAGTCAGAACTTGGTTTTGCAAGCTCATTACAAAACCTGATTTACTATTGTAAGAAGCTGTTTGAGAATAACCACAAGTTTTATTATTTTACAAAACAACACTCTGCCTAAAGGTATGGTACCGTTGTCAAAATACTGTACAATGTTCATGTAAAAATGTATTTATATTTCATATTTCCCAACTTTCCCTCAGAGGTGATACATATAAGGACTTGAACTTTTACTGAATCAGAATTGTTTTTAAAAGATTTTGAGCCAAGGACATATCTCCCTCCATTTGCTTAGGCTCGAAAGCAGGGGAGAAATCACCACATTTCCTATTTCTGAATAATTCATCACTGGAGAGAGATGCTTTGGGGAAAGTGGTGGAGCCTGTTTTAATAGGCTCTCCTCTGGCATGTGGGAGGATTATGGGAGAAAGGCTGAGTCAGGGGACTCGGAGGAACCGGCCTATCACATCTCGGAGGTTATGTGTTCACTCCTTCATAATAGGCTTCAGGAAAGCACAGGTTGACAGACTATTTCAACAAAATGTGGGACAGCAATTATGTTACACATATCTGGTTTGATCAAGAAAACTCTCTGTATTTTTCATAAATAAGAAACATGCAAACATTCCTGTCGGAATAAGGTGCAGACATCCATTTGTCCTTGGAAGACATTATCTTGGGTTTCTTTGTACCCTGCATTCCACCTAATTTCAAGGCAAGAGGTGTCTGGGATACTGGGTGGAGCTCCACTCCTAAGACAGTCTGACTTGCCTATTTGGTGGAGCACAACCCAATAGCATCACCGATCCCATCACGGAGGATCCCACTGGAGAATAAATTCAATTAGTTCAACTAGGAATAGGGAAAAAAATCAAGAAATGCCAGTAACAGTGAAAAATAGGAAATAATGACACACATAAAGGCTTGCTATAGGAGCTGAGGGCAATATTCTCGTCTAGTGGCACATAACTATATTGCTATTTTACAATTCAGTTAGTGTCTTTCAAAATTCTAACTGTAGAAAAACAATAGCAGAACTGAGAATTTTGAAAAGGGAATTTATAGCTGCATGAAATGATTTGACCATTCACAGGAACTGATGCCCTGCAAGTTTAATATTTCACCTTGACAAAGAGGGAGCATAGTATATTAAACCCACCCTATGTGCTTGGAGAATAGGGACCATATTTTTTAAAAAAAATTATAATATTGGACAGGAGCTCTAGACATCCCACTTTATTTAGGCTACTCTAAAATTTCCATGTTATAGCTCTACTGCTCACAAATTATCAACATTTCAACTTGTATCTCTCAATATATTAACTTCCAAGTTAATAATTAAAATAATTTTTAAAAATACTACTGACAAATTGTAGTTACATCTTTATTGAATTACAGAAGCTTCAGTGCAAAAAGAAAAAAAATAGAGCAGTTTGTTAGAGCAGTTTATCTTCCCAGCTCATTTCTGAAGGTAAGATATTAATTACTCTGCACATCATATTTACATTGTTGTAAGAATTTGTCCAAAAAATATGAAATCGTTTCCTATCAGCAAGAAACTGGATTCTATACATAAATGTGTTTTACCTCACAGAATGCCATTTTTCTTTTACAGGGAGTGTATTACATTCTCCAACAACAAATCTTATAGAGGAGATGTTAACTACAGTGCTGCACAACAAACATCTAATTAATTTGCTGTTGCTTTTCATTATATGCTTATTTCAAAGCAGCAAAAATTTGGAGCCAGCAGCAGACACAAACAAACAAACAAACAAACAAACAAACAAACAAACAAACAAAGGATCACTCTGAAGAATTCAAGTCAATGCCCTCAAAAGTACACCCAAAATATATAAAATAAAAATATATTCCTAACTTTAACAATGCAGAGATTGATTATTTTAGGAACTTCATTCTACAAACTGTATTTTAAACGAAGTCAGAAGTCATGGGGTTTAAGGACCTTGTAGTTTATTTATATATGTTCAACAAGCAGTACTGTTTTTGAGTCTGTGTGCTTGCTCCCCACCCCAGCGAACCACATCTGTCTTCACGCAAAAGTCATGACTACCAGTTAACATTTTGCTCATAGACATATAAATCCAAGGAAATGTCTACTCATGCAAGTAGATGTAATACTCTAGAGCAATGGTCCCCAAACTTTCTGGCTTGGAAAGTGGTTGACACGTGGAGCTTCGTGCACATCCATGAGCGCCCAGTGTTTGCACGGCCTGGTAGTGGGCCACGGCCTGGGGTTGGGGACCTCTTCTGTAGTAGGACCATTTTTAAGAAGAAACAATCTTAACAGATAATTGTACAAGAGGAAAACTGATACTTATTTTTTTCTACCAAGCTTCTTTATTTTAGTTTCAGGAAACACACCTTACCAAAATGGAGGGCAAGAGCTCCGCACACTAGGTGGACCAAATTAAGCACACCTCTTGATTTTCTAGGTAATAACTGTTTTGTTTGTTGAAAGAGAAGCTACCAAATTTGTTTCAAAAATAATGGACTGATCATTCGTAAACATTTCAAACTTGCACTATCAACTGGTACTGGCTGCAGCTTAGGTTGTCAATGAACATTCATTCAGTATTGGCTAAACAGGCATTGGGACTTAAGATGTTAATTATGACATAATTATGGGCATACCTAAGTCATCCCTTTGGAAGGAACAGGATAGCTTCTGTCTATGCAGTTTTAAGTCAGCAGTTAAGAATCTTTTTGGACGATTTGTCTACAAAACAACTGTTCACAAAACCATTAACAGCTATTTCAATAGAGAGAACTACAGTCCCACGTTTTAAGTTTATTATCAGCAAGAATGTTTAAAAAAAACCCAAGTAATTAAAATCCAGACACACCAGCACTGTCTTTCGTTTACTTACATATACACACACTTATTATTACTCCTTCTCAGAAACACTGAACCCAATTGACCAATGACTGGCAGTATGTTCTCGTGTACCGCAAAGGTCTACAACTGGAGTTAGAAATATCAGCAAGTCAAAACAATGGATCCTTCCAGGATAGTAGCACTGCTACTAAGCGATTCATAAAAAGGTACTTGAAATGGAGAGGGAAAAGATCAAGATACTAAGATTTAGCTTTTACTAGCCTAACCCTTGGCTTCCATTTTCTTCCAAGAATGAAAAAAGAGCTGGCCAAAGATGATGTATCTTCTAGTTCCACACATGGCGCTTGCAGTGCTCAACAGCCTGGGAGAGAAAGAGGGAAGAAAGGAGGGGGAGACAGAGGGAGATAAAACATATGCAAGGCATAATCAGAGGAAACATGATTTATATCAAGATTATGCACAGAGTGCCTGAAAGTCATCCCAAAGGATTTCTGGGATTCTATAAAGTTGTTGCTTATCAAATATTTACAACTTTTTTAACTGTCTCAAAACTAGAGTCTGCCAAATCTAGCCTGGAAAAAAATCTAGATAATCAGTAGATGGCAGGAAAGAGAGACATAAACCATAACGCTTTGATGCCATCTAGTGGTCTGAATTTCCCATAGCTCAGCTCTGATAGCCTAGCCACAACTTGGGTCCATCTAGCTTGCAACTTACCTTTCCTGCTGTACACTGAACCATGAATTCCAGTTTATGCTATAATAATCACAAACTAATGAAGTTGACTCCTTCTGAACAATCCTACTTGTGCTAGCTTAAACCACAGGATTTACACCAAAAGGGGAGGGAGCTGTTCAGGAGGTGGAATGAGGGGCGTTTTATCTCGTTTTTAATTTTATTTCAGTTTCCAGCCTAATGTGGCACAGTAGTTAATACATTTCAAAGTGAAATAATAAAAAAAAATTATTGAACAAAAATGTCTGCTTGCCATCACACAGATAACAGGCATAAGGAATGCCTTATTAGGGAAAACACATACAGCACCGATTCCCTAGATCAGGTGTGTCAAATTGGTGGCATCACGTGATGTATCGCAATTTCGCCCCCTTTGCTAAACTGGGCATGGGCGTGGCCAGCACATGACGGCATCTGGCCCGCAGGCAGTGAATTTGACAGCCTTGCCCTGGATGAAATTCTGGTAAGCATTTTGGCCTGCCGTATGGTGACCAACGCATAATCCATTCAGTTTCTTAGTATATCCCTCAGCAACAACAAAGTCAGATTAGAATGCAGATAGAAGAAAACTCATATTTGAGGGAATAATAGCTAAGAGCTCATTGCCGAGCTTATTCAGTACAGACAGGAACATTTAATGCTTTCACTATTGCATCCTGCTCTGGTACCCTCTCATATTGGACATGTGATGGACAAGCCTTTTCAGTGGCAATATTGTAGCTTTGGAATGAAGTCTCCAGTAAAATATATCAGGTCCCACATTTTTTTATGTCGTCAAATAAGCTTTTATTCCCAAAGGAATTTTTAATCCACAAACATGTTCATTTTAAACATATTTGTTGTTTAGAAACATTTTAATTACTCAGGATTCTCTTATTTTGGTGTTACAGCCTGCTTCAAAAGGCAGAAACTATAGTTTTTTTGTGGCATTCACCAATCCCAATCCCAACAATTAATTTTAGGTGTATAAACTGCTGTGTCACTTAGCACTGGATCTTGCTCATGTCTTCCAGTAGTGCTCCTGCCTTGTAGAAAACCTCTCCCCCTATTAACTGGCATAAGGAAATGCTGCTTGTTGGGTTTCTGTCTCTTATCTACATACCTGCTCAGAAGTATATACAAATACTTACATTACACTGAGTTGCAGTTTCCATGTTCTTACACCAATACCCTGGTCCTCGGACACACAATTCCGATCCCAAAAGAGGTTTAGTGGATGCTGCGCAAACTCCAAGTTTCTGTTAAGTGTAAGATAGTAATTGCAGTTTACTGTTTCACCATAATAAAAGTATGATCAGTTCATTCATTTATTAGCATTTCTACAAAGAATGCTGAAGGAACTACTGTTACAACTGACAAGTTATGTCTTGGTTGAAGACATAAGGGGTCAGAAAATAAGTTAGGAACAAACCCCAGCTTTTCAAAGGGCATTTTAGCAACATCACCAACACCTCAGGTTCTTATTTTGCTGCTTAAATTTTGCATTTGCAATTTGGATTAGATAATGCCAAAATTTAAAAAATCACTTTAAGATAAAGCATTATTGAATTTTTTTTTGGCACCTACTAGTGCATAAAGACCTTTGAGTTGTGACAGTAGATACCTATCCATTTAAATGCCAGGTCAATATTTATTTAATCTATATATCTATATCTATATATAAAATAGACGGTGGGTGGGTGGGTATGTGCCCTATACCGCGTTTCCCCAAAAATAAGACCCTGTCTTATTTTTTTTTTTGCCACCCAAAAAGGCAACCGGTCTTATTTTCGGGGCATGTCATCCACTGACTAACCTATGAGTTAGGGGCATGTGTATGTTGGGTGGATGTGTAAAAATCAAGCTAAGTCTTA
>JANHGC010006821.1:19150-32519 GCA_027560395.1 Boaedon fuliginosus | reverse complement strand
TGTTGATTAGGGCTAGTTTCCAGATGTCTGGTAGGCGTGAGGTATCATCACGTTTGTTCATGTTATGGGGGTGTTTCATTGAGATATTATATATAATATTTTATTCTGCTTAATTAAATAATATTAATATAAAACCAAAAGGCAGTTTAGTACAGTGTTGTAGTCCTCAGCCTCAGACCCCACAGACCGTGAATTCTAATCCTGCCAGGCGGAAAGCCAGATAGGTAACCTTGTGCCAGTCACTCTGTCTCAGACCTAGGAAGGACAAAATGGTAAAACTACTCTAGAAAAGCTATCCCCCCAAACAATTCTGACTGCCATAGAGAATCTTATTTTAATTCAAAAATGGATGGTATGATGACATGACCAATGGAAGATCTAGTAATGAAAATCAGGACCATTAAAAAAAACAGATATGATAGGGATACCATCAGGTACTAAGGAAATATATGTGGACATATTAGGATGAAATTAGGAATTCCAATAGCTTAAACAGATAGGGACATAAGTTTAGAATTGACAGAAATCTGGTTTTGTACAAAAGAAAATAGTTTTAATAGTAAGCCAGCTGGGTGACCATGAAACAGTTACTCTAAGCCCTAGAAAGGAGAAAATGGTAAATAAAACTGTAGGATCTTCTGAGGCAATCATCAGGGATTGAGATTGACACAAACATATACAAAACATACAAACAGAAGATGGAGATGATAGATTATGTACCATCAAGTTGATGTCAACACAGATAAACTTTCTCAAGGATGTTCTTCTCCCAATATGGTCTTTCAGTTTTTTGAATGATACTGCATCAATCACTCCTGTAATTGAAGCCATCTACATAGCTGTTGGTCATCTTTTCTTTTTCTTCTATCTTTCTAGTTCTCAGTAGAGAAGGTTTTACATAATACACTCAAAATATGGTAATCTGAACCTAGTCATTTGTGTCTTAAAAATAAAAATTCTGAGCTAATTTGTTCTATGATCCATTTATTTGTTTTCAGAATTCCCTTCAAAACCAGAATATAAATTAGTCCTCTTCACACCAGAATGCAAATCACTTTTTCTATACTGCTTTTTCAAAGTCCACATTCACATTCACTTTTGTAAGCCTACTAAGAAATTTAGTGTCATGCCATTGATTCCTTCTATATTATTTTTCACTCATTTTAGTTTAATTTGCCTGGGGAACGGAAACAGTTTTGTTTTCTCAATAAATGCAGTTATCAGGCAAGGGATGCTTATTTCTTGCACTAACAATATTTGCAAGGTAGCTGAAACATACAGTACTCCAGTGGTGGGATTCAATTTTTTTTACTACTGGTTCTGTGGGCGTGGCTTTGTGGGCGTGGCTATGCAGTCAGCCAATCAGAGATGGTATTTGCTGGTTCTCCGAACCTATCAAAATTATCGCTACCGGTTCTCCCGAACCTTTGGAACTGGCTGAATCCCACCTCTGCAGTAGTCTAGATAGATGTCCTATCCTCTATTGAACAAGGGTGTCTTTAACAATCTGTGGGCTTCTCATAACTAAATTAAATTCCAAGTGACAACACTATGATGTCCCATCATGGCACAGATAAGAGTACTGGATGATGAATGACAGAAAGCAATTGCAGCAAATTATTTATTTTCCTTCTGATAATTTAGTAGAAAAATATATGCCTCTTCCTCCCAAGAGAAGAGAATGTTCAGGATATTGGAAATAAAATTTTAACTTTGTACTACTTAACATTGCCATAAATAACTCTAACTTCTTGAAAAAAATGTCATTAAATTGAAAATTAGATAAATCAGAATAGATGGTGATACACTTACATCAAAGCTGCCCAAGTATTTTGAGGGTTTTCTTCTCTCACTTTAAAGTCAAGCTTCTTTCTTGTTATTCTTCAGCCAACTACTTCAGATAGATTTTTTTTGTTGTACTTTGTGCTTTTTAAAAAAAAACTATAATTTTTTTCTGAATTTTTCTTGACTTTTTTTTTTTCAGTTTTCCAAGCAATGTGTCATGTAACTCTCTCAGGAATGTAACTCTCTTAGAATTGTGTCTTATTTGAAACAACAGAAGGAAAAAGAGTGCTACACTGTTTCCACTCTAGGTTCATAATTACCTATTTATAGTAACTCTTCCTGAAAGAGAGGTACATTACACAACGTCAATTCAATTTTAAATGTTTGGCAGCTAGCAAAATTGGGCTCCAAGGGAGTGCATGATGTCTCACAGAAAGACATTATTGGATTTTCACAATATAAAAAGTTGTGGACTGAACTCTGTTAGTACCTGCAGGAGTCCTTTCAAATAGGTGGATTTAATGTTGCCCTGTAAGAATGGGGGAAATGTTATTCTTAAATGTTTTTCTTACACATTGTAAATAGCAAATGGCAGCCTGTGAAAAGGCACAGAACTGAAGGGATTGCTATTATACTGAAAAGGAATTACTTCTCTTCCTTGAACATAGCATTTGTATTTAGCCTCAGATTGTAGGAGGTAATAACTAGCATCTTTGGGCTCCAACATATATATTTTAACAATCTTACCTTCTATAACATTTTTAGTAATCTATAAAAGATTCATTCTGTAATGTAGATTTATAACTATTATTTATTCAGTGATACTATGATAGATACAATTGTACATTATGCAACATGTCTTTTAATTATTTTGTATTTCTGTTGCTTCTGTGATAAAATATTTAATCAAAAGTAGGCAGATTCATTTTGTAATGTCTATGATCCAATGCATCTGAAATAATCAGCTCTGACAATCAAGCTTCATTTCACAACATCAGGTAGAGCTATTTGTTGGATAGCTCGACACAGCTTAAATCTCTCATTCCTCAGATCCTCTTGATATTAACCATATTTCTTATCAAGTAACCTTCCAACATCAGAAGTTGTCAACATTAATCACAATGCAGCAACTTTACTCTAGTTGTCAACTATTTGAATACTCTACCAGTAAGACAACTAAATCTAGCAAAAGAAGAATCCATAGGTTAATTCTACTTATGATGTCTTGGACCAGTAACATACCTTTGCTGAGATCCCTCAGTAGTGATCACTGACTTAAAAGCTTAGCATATCTCCAGAAGCACAGTTTTGTCTTAAATTCATTTATAGATGCTGAGAGGTTCAGCTTCTTTAAGAAAAGAGGATCAAAGAGAATTCCATACCTTAATGGCATTCTAGACAAAGATACAAACATTTAATCCTTTAAGATTTCAAGAAGAATGTTCATATTTACACTTATAATTCCAGTTTTATAACAACTTTGTGCAATTTTAAAATGTGTCTCAGTTCTGCCAGCATCTATTTTTATTTCCCCAAATTTATCTAAATTATACAGAATTCTAATAGATTAAGAACTGAGTGAAAGTGTCAAGACTGACTCGTAACACACCTTCTACTTGCAGTTGGACAACAGAAATGAAGGGAGAGGGGAGAAGAAGGCTTGGAATGTATTGGGAATTGGGAGATAGATGAGGAATTTATGTGAGCCGTTTGCAGCCTGAGAAGATTGTGATACTTCAAGGCCATGCAGTGGAAATGTTCCGAGGGCACAAAATGTTTCCAAGTAGAAAAGGGTTCTGGGTTGGTTGACCTTGGACAATGGGTGGCCCAAATGGGGAAAGGCGTAAATTAACTATGCTGTTTTTCACACAAAAACCTCAGAGCTTCTTTTCACTCAAAAACCTCAGAGCTTCGCTTCTTCTGTTCCAATGTGTATCTATCAGTAAAGTTATATTCTTAGTAAAATAATGTCCCAGGAGTTTCTTTTGATGCATGTGCCAATGAGACAGTTGACAGAAAGGGAATAAACTGTGGTGTCCATCACACACAGTGTTACAGAATATCTTTCTTATAGGGATATACAGAAATGATGTCAACAAAATGTTGAAATATTATGTGTCAGTTATAAATAATTAAATGTATCATATTAATTTCATATATAGAAGCCTACTAGACTAGGATTTTGATTTTAATTTAGTACTAATAATTTGGCAGCATTCTCTATACTTAGGACAACCACACTAGCTTTGAATACTGCCTTCATGAAATGCATTATTTTCCTGTTCTGAATTTTGAAGTTGTTCCATGGTATTTGAGAAATGTACTCAGAAATGTACTGACTATCCTTGATTAAAATATTGCATCAGAGCAGATAACTCAAAGAGTTTTCTAAATGTATTTGATACTATCCAGCTTTCTGCAACCCAGAACAGGTAGGTCTGTAAACAGGCTTGTTACATCACACAAAATAAATAAGGAAGGATTCTACACAAGAAACCCTCAAAAGTTTGAATTAAATCTATGAAGATGCACTGAAGGATATGTCTCTTTTTGGTCAACCAATTTCAAAATAACTTGGGTTCTAAGTGAGCAAACTATTTTAGTTTTTTTGCTTGATACTGCCCAGGCTCCAAGTTTTCTTGGAAAAAGTCAATTTATGCATCATAAAGTTGAGGTCTGGATCTTGGAAATAACTGCCAGCCATGGGATGGTTAATCAGAATTATCTTTATTGTTGTAGATACAAAGTAAACCAAAAATGGACTTAGCCCCATGACAGACTACATCCTTTAGAGGTCTGGACTATTCCAGAGGTAAGCACAAAGGTGAGCACATGTGGCCCATCCATTCACTTATATAGCAGGTGCACTACATCACCCCCTGATGGTGCCCAGGTGCAGCACTGCACATATGCTGCCATCTAGAGGCACATCTGGGGGCAGAGGCAAAGGAACAGATTTTTCTGTGACAGAGATGTAGATGGCTACACGTAACATTTCAATAAATCAGTGGTCTATAACTTGTTATATAAAACTTAATAACCAATTTTTTGAACTTTTTAGATCTGTGAGAAAAGGTGCCTGCAGTGCAAAATGTTTTGTGATTTAAGACCACTGCTTTCTGGTAGTTCAGCCACATGAATTTTGACTGTGATTCAGGACTAAGTAATTCCAGTTTTCTTTTTAGAGGATAACATTTTGGTAGGGTGACACAGTGTTGATAATAGAAGCTGTTTGATAACAGACAAGGCATTTAATATACTGGGATGCATGATTTCCTAGTTTTTCTTCTTCTAGGGAAACTATTAAATTGCTGCCCCAATAGTAATATTACTTACGATGCAAAGTATAGAAATGTAACTCACTTAGTCTTTCCTCACTTGCACTGCAGCATGATACAAACAAGCTCTGGTAACATCATTTTCTTTTTTTCTTTTTTGTCATTTTTCTATGTTGCCTTTTATAGTTTTCATGACCCTACCAGTATTAAAGCAGACTTCCACTTTTACACTGAAATTTATCAGTTGTCTTACTTCTAGACAACTTCAAAATTGTCTAGAACTAAGTTCTGTTGAATTAGGCTATGTTAACAGTCTTGCATGTCTAATAGCATTTTTCCTCCCTTCCAGCTTATAATGACTTCGCTTGAGTCAGAGAATAACTAGCTTATGTCTCTTCATTGCTATTTCAGGCACAATTCCAGTTTCGTCTCAGCTTAATGTATCACCATTCTGGGGTAACTTCCCAAAAGTTGGGGATAGGGACATAATGTTTGTGATTATTACAATTGGCAGGTGGCATCAGATTGTACTATCAGCAGTATTTTTATGCTTAAATTATATGCCTGGCCCTCAGTGCTTACAATTGTTAAACATTTTAAAACAAGAAAGCAAAACAAGAATAAAAATGTACTTGATATTTTAATTTTTTTTAAAAGTGGCAGAAATGACAAAACTGAATGAAAAAAGAATAAAAGGGGATTTCAGTTCCCCTCACCAAAGGCCTGGACAAAAATAATAGGTTGTCAAGGGCCCTTTAAAACACTGGCAGCATGGGAGTCATTTGCGTCTCCGTGGCACCTCATTCCAGAAGGCAGGTGAGGAGGTGAACTTCCAAGGATCTCAATGGAAGCATTGTTTAATTGAAGAAACTCCTAGCATGACAGATTGGATCAAGCAGGCAGATCATGTTTTGCAAGGGTGAAAAAACTCTGGAAATATTGAAATTGCAGCACCAAAATGACAAGATAAGCATAAAGAAAAAAAATCTGAGGTTCAACGTGTGTTGCTTACATACAGAAAAGAAGGAAAGTGAAGATAAATGCTGAATGAAAGCCTTGCTTTCTCCAAATGCATGCACGCACGCATACGCATGCATACACAGAGAACCACACTTCAGCTCATGTTATAATAGAATAAATGGAGTGGAGGCAAACAGTTAAGTTAGAAAGGAGCCTCAAAAGTTGGCACCATTTGGCAGAATGTCAGAACAGGCAATAGCAAATTTCATTTTAATTCCTGCAGTTTTCTGCTAGTTACATCAGCAGAGAAGAAGTCTTTCTTTTAAAAAAAGAAATCAGGAAAATTCAAAAGAAATTGAGCATAAAATTATGCTACTGCTTTTCTTCAAAATTTCAGAAACTTACATATAAAGTTTATATCCTTTGGTATGTCTTCATCTTGAATATAAAGTACTGTATTTGTGACCATATGCTAAACTGACATGAGTAAGCAGCACTGGTAAGTTTATTTTAGTAGGTTGGTGATATAATGATAGGAAGATGAAGCCTCTTAAATATCCCACCAAGAAAAAAAGATGAAAAACTTCCTATCTTTTTATCCATGTTGCTTATTCACTGGCACACTAATGTATTTTTAAACTACATGTTTTTTAAAAGGAGAATAATTAACATATATGGTTAGAATATGAGATATATTTGCTCAGATCACAGTTATGTTGTGAATGATAATATCAACAATGACAATGTTGAGATGATCATTGACAATTATTGAGCTGCTCATGACTTTTGTCAATGTACAAAATCCCCGTACTTTGCCTCACCCTCCCACATTATCCCCGTAGCTTGCCGCAGCCCCCACACTTTCCCTGTAGCTTGCCGCTCTCTCCCGCACTGTTCCTATAGCTTGCTGAACTCCCTGAATTGTCTCCATAGCTTGCCACACACACCCCTCCACTGCACCCATAGCTTGCCGCATGCTTCTGCACTGTCTCCGTAGCTTGCCATTTAGTGGTGGGTGTGGCTTAGTGGTCATATGAATGGGTGGTGTGGCTATGTGATCATGTGACTGAGCCCACCACAGTCACATGACCACATAACAACACCCATCCAGTCACATGAGCACTAAGCCACGCCCATCCAGTCACATGAGCACTAAGCCATGCCCACCAAGTCATATGACCACTAAGCCATGCCCACCACTAAGCCATGCCCACAGAACCGGTTGTTAAAAATTTGAAACCTACCCCTGGAAAAGACCCTAATGTTGGGAAAGATTGAAGGCAAAAGGAGAAAGGGACAGGACAGGATGAAAGGGTTAGATCATGTCACTGATGAATACGAATATGAATATGAATTTTGGCAAACTTCAGGAAACAGTGGAAGACAGGAAGGCCAGGTGTGCCATGGTCGATGGGGCCACAAAGATTTGGACATGACTTAGTGACTGAACAACAACAGCATAACAAATAACTCATCCTCTGTGATGAAATATGCACCTGAAGGGCAGTGAGGGAGAGTTTTGGCAATAGAGGCCTATTCCAAAGAGGGGTCTGGATTAAAAGACCACGTAGTCCCAAACTTGAAAAAGGGCAAAAAGGAAGAGTATTCACAACCTAGAATGTCTCAAAATATATTTGGTAAGTGAGAAAGTTATAGCTTTAGCTTGACAAGATTATGTCCATTAGGTAAACAAACAAAGGATTGAAGTTGATTGGACTCTACTGTGTCATCTATGGACTTCAGCCTCACATCCTCATTAGTCAGTAAGAATGGAATTAATTTCTGAGGTTTTATTTCTATCATCTATCTATCTATCTATCTATCTATCTATCTATCTATCTATCTATCATCTATCTATCATCTATCTATTTCTATGACATAATTCCTATTGTGGAAGGGATATTTTTATTCATTATTACAATATCTGAACATAATTGCAATGTTGTTTTTCTCATTGGTCTACATTTGTAAAATATCTACCAGCATAAACTGATAGATAGCTGATGAAATATAACAGATAACAGATCAATAACAGATCAAATTGAATTATCCAAGATGAATTTCTGATGGCATCCATACCAGCCAAGGAATTTCTGATGGCATCCATACCAGCCAAATAATTTGCAAGGGATATAGTGGTAAGCCTTATACATCTACAAGAGTCCTCATTTCACCCAAATTTATTTTACATTATTTTAATATTAAAAATAGAAATTGTCATGTTAAAAAGCAAAGCACCAGCTTCTATTATTATCTTTGCTTATAATAATACCTCTGAACTGCACGTATATATTCTTGAAGGATGAAGTTGATGGAGAGTGTAGCCTAATTATCTTTTGCAAAAAGGTTACCCAGAAAAAAAAATAACAGAATGATGGAAAGGACATTAATCATTTGCTTTTGCTTTTCTGACATGAGGGGTCCTTGGTGCTCTCTGAGCTTGGTTGTTTTCTTGCAAATATTTCATTACCCAAACTACGAACTTCATCAGTGCTAGACTGTCTTTTCTTATAGTTAATGGTCACTAAAGACACCATTTATTTATTGATAGACAACCTCTACAGGGGCTTTAATTTCAGTCATTAAGATTCTGTTCTTTTTAGGATGTCTGTGGTTTTCTTAGGAAAAGCTTGAAATGAAGTGTCAGTCAACTTTCTGCTAAATTGTGTTCTCTCTTTTATATTATGTGCATGCTATTTGAAAATACTTTCTGTATTACTAACATATATTAAAGTGCTTTTCATAGTCAATGTTAACCTGGGACCAGGTTGAAAATTTTAAAGACTAAAATAAATGTACTTGCTAGGCATTTTTAAAAAATGAACTAGAAAGTTAATACTATTATTGCAAACAAACTTTAAATGCATTCAATCTGTGAATATATCCCTAGAGTACAGCTGTTGTGGTTAGTAAATAAGAACATTTGCTTTTGTTTCCTGGGTTAATTTGTCTTGATTTCCTCTTTTCCCATGATATCTTTTGATCATATTTGCACAAATGCAAAAATGCAAACCAATAAAGAGAAAGAATGAATTTGTATTTAATTCATCTAGAGCCAGGTTGAATTGAACACTGATTCTTTAAATGTACTCCCCAAATTTATGAACTGTAAAAAGATCCCTGCAATAACCCATTGTATCTTGTTATTTCTGCTAGTTTTAGTAAATCTACCAGGATTATCCTTTTGTTCACCACAAATTTGTATTCATCTAGTATACCATCTAGCCTGAAATCTAATCTTATCATTCTTTTTCTTTTCATATTTCCTACAGCTGGATTTGGTCAGTATTTTTTCCCATGGCATGTCAAGAAAGATAACTTATTTTCCTATATACCTCATTGATGCTTTTCTCTACTAAGTGGCAACAGGAATAGCTGGCATCCAAGTAAAATATGTTAATTTTGTATCTTACCTTTTAAACTGATAAGAGAATGGCAAAGGGAATTTGTAAAGAAAATCAATTTCTCTCTCTCTCTCTCTCTCTCTCTCTCTCTCTCTCCCTTTCAAGACAATTGGGGATATAACTCTACATTAAACAATTCAAACAGATCTACAGAGTTGGACTTAGCCTTTCTTGTCTCCAAATTTAGTTTCTGAAGCACATCATGTATTAATGTTAATATTCCATTGAATTTTATAATGCTAGATAGATAGATACTTTTAATTCAAGTAGGTACTCATTTCTAAAGGTCTGACTAGCTAACCACACAAAGATTATGAAAAAAAAAACAAGAAAACAGATGCTATTATTAATAATGGACACAAATGGACATTGTGATGATTTTCAGTGTACTAACAGGGATAATGACATTCTCCTCTTTATTGAAAGAGTAGATGGTACTTTCAAATGTAAAACAGGGTTCACAGACTATTATAGTTTTATCAAAATCCTAAAATTAATATACTGGCACAGCTTTGCCCCTAATATACATTTTTGTCATTTGCTGTCCAGCGTAGATTCTCCTGATGAAAGAATGCTAAATCTGTGTTCCATCTATATTTTTTCCTTACAAACACTTGTCCTTTGCCATTTTTCATCTAGTATGGTTATGTTGTGTCTAAAAAGATGCCCAATTATTTAATAAGTTCAAAGTGAACAACTTAAACAACTGGTTTAAAATTACAGGAACCATACATTATGCTCTTCAGAAGTAAAAGTACAATTACCTGCTAGTAAAATGTTCATATCTGGTCTGAAAATTACAAGCATACATTTTTAATGATCACAGAGTTGAATAGATTATCTGTTCTAATATCTGATTAATAATGGAAAAACCTTACTTAATGAAGAATATTATTGACAATCATGTTGTTTTTACTTTTCTTTAAATAGAACTTATTTTCATCAGATGATGATTATTTATTTATTTATTTATTTATTTAGATTTATACCTTGCCTCTCTTCCCCAGTGAAGGGGAACACCATCATGATGATGGTGATGATCATGATATCCATTCAATTATGTCCCATTCTTGGTGACTTCATATTTTCCAATCACGTATGACTTCTTTCAATTGTTTTATGCTCTGACTGGGGTTGTGATGCTGTTTAGCCACTGTGTATTTTGGAGACTTCATTTCCTCTTATCATTTTCCATTTTGAGCATAAGTACCTTTTCCAGTGAATTTTATCACACTAAAAGGGCAAAATAAGTAAGGCAGAATTTTGTGATTTTTGTCTTCCAGTGACACGTCTGGTTTTATATGTTCTAGTGCTTGCTTGTTTGCCTGATTTACTATGCATAAAATGTGCAGGAATCTTCCCCAACACCATAGGTCAAACAAGTTGAGCCAGCCAATCAAACAGTCCCAAATCAGACTATGATTCAGAAATATCTGAACAAACAACATTCAGACTAAATGTTTGAAACCAAATTGCCAAGCTAGGAGCTGAAACCAACAGCCTAAAGTTAAGTTTCCTTCTGTCTCATTTTTTGTAGTCCAACATTTGCAGCCATAGTTAGTTATGGGAAACATGACAGAGCATAGTAATCTGTATTTAATTGCTAGGCTGATGTCCTTGCATTTCTACAATCAATTCATATTCTTCATTCTTATGTGATCCAGGATGATTTGATGCTTTTGGTGGGGGGCTGCATTCACTGCTTTTATTAATCTGAATACCAGGAACTGCAATCTTGTACACATTTAACCTCTTTATTGTGATATTTTGGCTCCTCATAGTGATCATTAGGATTTTTTTTGATGTTCAGGAAGAAGTAAAATTTCTTGTCATTTTCTTTGATCTCTTTGATCAGATGTTTCAGGCCCTGTTTGGTTTCTGAGAGTTGTGTCATCAGAAAATAAAAAAAATGATGTTCCTTCTTTAATTTTCATTGTTCAAGTTCTAGCTTCATCAAGATCATTTCAACATATATGTCGAATATGAAATATAAAAAAAATTAGCATTGTTGCATTTATTTCTCTAATTTGAACCAACCAGTATCTCCATATAGTGTTTACAGTGGCTTCTTGATTTGTGTACAGTGGTTTCACAGTTTGACTAGATATGTAGCCACCACCAAGTCTTCTAGACCCTCCAGTTTGGTTTGTCCACACATTTTAAAAGCTTTCCTCTAGTCAATAAAACTGTCTTTATTACTGCATTTTTACAAATAATTCAAGGAGTTGAACATATCCAGTAAACCTTCCTCTTCCTATTTTCCCCACAACAACAACCCATTGAGATGACTGGGATTGAGAGAGAATGACTGGCCCAAAATCAGCCAGCTGGCTATCATGCCTAAGGCATGACTTAAAATCATGTCCTCCTGTTTTCTAGTTTGGTGCCTTAACCACTAGACCACACTGATATGTAGATGTTCTTTTGATATTCTTGAGATTTTTTTATGATTCAGTGTAGTTTTGCAATATAGTCACAAGTGCCATGATCCCCTCTGAAGCAGCTTGAACATCTGGTACTTTCCTTTCAATGGTTGGCACCAGACATGGTTACACATGATCTTAAGCAGAATCTTGTTAGTGTGAGGGATGAAGGCAATTGTACAATAATTGCAGCAATCTTTGAATTTCAATCCTTTTTTGGCAATAAAATGAATTGTGGAACAGAGATTTAGCATTTCTAACAAAACTCTTAATTAGCAACCATGTTACTAGTGCTGTGTATGGTATTGGATGATTAGCAATTTAGTTTAGAAACTTCTACCAACTTCAGATAATTAATGATGGACCAACGTAATATACTATGTTTCTCAGAATATAGTGTCCTCCTTATGACAGAGTATTACGTGTTGATGTTCCTGAAGACTGGACTGTTCCAGCCAGCCTTTGGTTAGATTGAATCGAGCCTCTTGTTGAATGAACTTTGGAATATGTTTTTTGTACCGAACACTTGTCTATCCATTAAAATTTTATTTTGATTTCTATATTGTGATATAACCAGAGTCTGTTTGGAACAGGGTAGTAACAAAATCAAATCGGGTTTATTGGACCCGTGTCCCTCCTGGCTGGTTTTGGCTGGCTGAGAGGTGACACGCAGCTGGCTCCTGGTGATTATCAACACTTCTTTGAGTGACGGGTTCTTCTAGCCAGCCTTGAAGGAGGCGGTGGTGAGACCCCTCCTCAAGAAGCCTTCCCTGGACCCAACTGTTTTGAGCAACTTTCGGCCAGTCTCCAACCTTCCCTTTTTAGGGAAGGTTGTTGACAAGGTGGTGGCACTTCAACTCCTGCATACCTTCAAGGAAGCTGATTATCTAGATCCCTTGCAGTCCGGATTCAGGCCTGGGTACAGCACTGAGACAGCATTGGTCGCTCTAGTTGATGATCTCCGGTGGGCCCGGGACAGAGGAGCTTCCTCTGTCCTGGTGCTTCTTGACTCTCAGTGCCTTTCGATACCATCGACCATGGTATCATTCTGGGGCGGCTTAGGGGGTTGGGAGTGGGAGGTACTATTTTGGTACCTCCTATCTCTCGGGCCGTACCCAGTCGGTGTTGGTGGGGCCTGAGAGATCTAACCCAAGGCCTCTGCTTTGCAGGGTGCCTCAGGGTTCGGCACCCTCCCCACTATTTAACATATACATGAAACCGCTGGGTGAGATCATCCGATGGCACGGGGTAGGGTATCATCAGTATATCAACTGTACATCTCTGCCCCGGGCCAATCTAGTGATGCTGTGGAAGTGATGTTTCGGTGCCAGGAGGATGTGAGTTTCTGGATGGGGACCAACAGGCTATGGCTCAACCCTGACAAGACTGAGTGGCTGTGGGTACTGCCCCCCTGTGGTCCAGTGGATTATCGAGGATTATCACTGGGGGGAGGAAAATTGCTCCCCTCAGAATGGGTGTGCAACTTGGGGGTTCTCTTGGATTCACAGCTGCAATTAGA
>JANHGC010006820.1:227488-239665 GCA_027560395.1 Boaedon fuliginosus | reverse complement strand
ATTGTTGTACGCCGCCTCGAGTTCCCCGTCAGGGGGAAGAGAGGCGGGATATAAATCCAATAAATAAATAAATAAATTGTATGAACTCATCTATCTAGGCATTCCTTTGCTTCAATGCACAAAATACAGAATGAACTATTTTGCAGTTATCTTGATATTTTACATTTCTAATATTTTACAATAATAACAATATCACATTTGGGGCTTGCACCAAAGTAATAATTCTTTTAATATTGACAACCAATATAGAGTGCCTTGTCTACCTTGATCTGAATTAAGTTGTGAACAATTGAATCTATTAATTAACCACCAATAATAAAGAATTACCTCATTACTGCTAGTTACACAATCCTATTGCCAGACTAGGCTTTGAAATTTCACTGACTGATGTAGCCCAGGAACAAATCAAGGTCGCGACATAATGTAATGCACTCATCAAAACATAAAGAAAAGCTTTACTATCTTTTGTACAGCTTAAACATAAACAGTGTATTAAATGGAAGGCATTGTATTTTGCACTCTTATTTCCACTTCTAAAGAAGTAGCAAGCCATATGTAAGTGTAAAACTGAAATATCCAGCAGATATTTCTTCCTGCTTTGAAAATTGCTGCTAATATGTTTAATGTGGCTTTATTTAATATGGGTACCCAGATTCAATTACTACACATACTAGTTCTTGTAACATTTCTAATCTATGAAATACTTCTTACATTTTTGAGTCCTGATACTTAACAACTAACAATCCTGGGCTACTCTTGCTTGTTCATTTTTCTATGCATTACAACAAGATAGGCAACGAAGTATGATAAACACTAGTGTGCCTTTGACACTTTCTTTGGCTACCCTGCCCTACTAAACTTTACTTTGGTATCTGAATCTGTCTGTGCATGGAACATGCTACAGAGTATTTTTATTTATTTTTATTTTTATTTATTACATTTTTATTCTGCCCAACTCCCGAAGGACTTTGGGCGGCTTACAACATGGATCGCAATAACACTCAGATTTTACATATAGTTTATCAGAGCTTTACAACACTTCCCAAGCAGTTACAGAGTCAGCGTATTGCCCCCAACAATCTGGGTCCTCATTTCACCGACCTTAGAAAGGATGGAAAGCTGAGTCAATCTTGAGCCTGGTGGGATTCGATGCACCACCGAGGTAAAGTCAGTAAAGCCACATCTACTAATATAAACATTATTGGAATTATTTTGGGCTTACACAGATCCCAAACTGCATCTTTAGAAATAAAACTGGGGAATAATTGAACCAGTTCTTTGCCAATAGTAGATTAACCATTCTAAAAGAAAGACTCTGACATTGGTCTTGTATCATCTAAGAAAAATTCCCTAGAAAAAGAAGTCAGCCTAGGCTATCCTACCCAATATCATATAGCAAAATAACAAAGCCTGAGACCCAACTGAAGCCAAAATCAGCGCAGGTTAGCCCTTGATTCTAGGATTCTGATCCAGAAGTTCATATCCAGATATGAACAGCAAGAATCCTGATGACCACCAGAGTTAGAATTTTCTGTATTCCTTTCATTTAACACCAGAACAAGAAACCGTAACAATACAACTGTATCTGAACAGCAACTTCCCAACCTGAATGGTACTTGCTGTGGGTATGATATAGAAGGGAAATGGTTTTGTTAGGAGGAAGAGCACCTTAGGAATAAGATATGCTTGACAGTAGTTCAGGAGTGTCAAACTCAGGGCATCACAGTGGTGTCACATGACATATCGGGACTTCCTCCCCCTTTACTAAACAAGGCGAGTATGGCCAGCACGTGATGCATACTGCCCACGGGCCAGGAGTTTGACAGCCCTGCAGTAGTTGAATTCACCTAAATGCCTTGCAGCTAAATCAGGCTAGTTGAATATCTATATCTATAAAACGGAGCATGGGTTTGTGGCTGTGTATGTATGTTCTCTATACATGACTCCATGCCTCCACCAATCACGCCCAAATTTCACACATACTTACCTTGCACTCCGGAGACGAGCACTGGGGGGAAGTCACAAATGCCATGGGGGCTTTTTACCTCCTAAAAATACCACTGAATTGGACGCCCCTCCACCCCAATGTACTGTGCATATGCACAGGGCTCTCGCGCAAGAACTACTGCGCATTCACAAAAGCTGGCCCCTAATTGCCTCCTTTGCCTTCCCGAACAAAATCAGCTGTTTGGGAAGGCAAAGGAGGCAAGGCTTCCTGGATTTGAATACAAAGTTGGTAGATCTCTAGATGAAACAACTCTGTTCCTTCTCCTGCCCCTCCAGGAACATCTCTCAAGGACTTCAGGGCCTTCAGAGTCCCAACTTTACAAAACTACTTTGACCCAAATATTTAATAATGTCCATTTGCTCCGATCACAAAGAGATGCCAAAATTGAACAGAATTGGAGTCCCACGCTATCAAGGAAGCACATTTTCTGTCTCTCCTCCCCACATGCACAATGTGTCTTCTACACATTGCAGTCTCTACACGTTTTCTCAAAAGTCCTTAGGGATGAACGGATGGGAGTTCCCCAGGAAAGAGTTAAATCTCAATGAAGTTAAGCTTTGGGACAATCTGTCAGCCACCATAGGGCCCGCGGGTAGGCCCAGTATAAAAGCCAAGGCTTCCTGCTTCTGCCACTTCCTGCTTCTGACAGCTGCAGCTGATTGCCTCCTTTGCCTTCCCAAACAGCTGATTTTGTTCGGGAAGGCAATTGCCGCTAGTTGCATGCTTTGGCCTCCCACACCGGCTGTCAGAAGCAGGCACCGGCGCCACCAACTTGGTCCCAGAGGCAGCGGTGTGCTCAGTCATTACAATGGAGTATTTCAGGCTGACTCTGCTCATTGCTAGAAGATTGAAAGGAGAGGGGAGGGCAGGGGTGGAGAGGAGAGGGAAGCAAAGGAAAGGGAAGAGAGGGAAGGAGGAAGAAGGAAAGGAAGGGAAGAAAAGGAAAGGAACAGCATGACACATAGAGCTACTGTGTCAGGCCCAATTATATCTGGGCAATGCTAGGTTATCAGCGAGGGAGGGAGGAGGAAGGAAGGAAGATGGAGGGGAAGAAAAGTGAGGGAAGGAGGAAGGAAGGGAGGGAGGAGGAAGGAAGGAAAATGGCACTAATTAAAAATTACCTGGGCGACGTTGGGTAACCAGCTAGTCAGCTATATTAGGGAGGATTGATTCAGTTTTCTTTAGAAACAACGCAATGTTTAAAGCAGAATGTCTTATTTATAATCCTGTGTATCTGGTTACTTCGCCTTTTGAATCCTCTTTGGCTCACTGAGTCTTTACTGCTCTAACCCCAACATTGCTTCTTCTTCACCCCTCAATATTCAACTCTGATTTGGATCAATTTGCTTTTGAGTTTCAGATTAATTTGCTGACAGCAGTTTCTGTGCCTTTTTGGCTCTTGGTAGTCTCTGGAGAATTAGACTTGGATTGTTTGACTATTCTTCTACCTGCCATTTTCCAGAGGGAAAATGGCTACAAAGGCAAGTGAAATCTGTGTTTCATAACTATATAGCATATAGCAGGCACAATCCAATCATTTTATAAAGTTCTGTTAAAGTTGGTCACAGCCCAACCAAGTTGCTTGTTTTTCTTTTAGGAACTATTCTTAAGAGGAGGCTCAGCCTTTTACACCAAAAGGATCCTGATGGAAAGAGACAGAATTCAGAATTCAGTTCTGAGGACAAACATAAGCACATAACCTCAAGCTAAATTCACTCCTCCTCCACATATATTACTAGGCAAAAAAATCAAAACTCATTTCCCTCCTTCCCTGGAAGCATTATGATTACTGTGTATTTTTGTGTGTGTCTGTTTGTCTGTGTTACAGCAAGATTTATTTATTTATTTTTATTTTATTTATTTATTAGATTTGTACCCCGCCTCTCTTCACCCCTTCCAGGGGAACTCGAGGCGGCAAGATGGGATAAGGTGTGGGAATAAACATACAAAAGGAATTCAAATTATGGTTTGTAGAAAACATATTTATCTTCAAATATTTTCTTAATAAAAAATACTTCTGTAATAAAAAGCAGCTTTTTGTTCTGAATGGAAAATTAGTATCTTCACCTAATTGGGGCAAACAGTTGAGCAAGTTGATTTTACAGTAGTTTAGAAAATGCTAGCTGGGAAAGTCTCAGTTATGTACGGTAGTTTTTGACTTGGTGTAAGAACCACTTGTTTGTTTGTTTGTTTTTCAAAACGAAATGATAGATAAATGCATACACTACATTTAATGTACCAGTTACTTTGACCCTGTATTTTGGAAACCTATTCTTTCTGATGGACTCTGAATCTAGAATGAAAAATGGCATGCAATGTTCACCCCATCAATATTCACTCATGACTAAGTGTACAAATAAATTAGATTCTGCAGTCAGAATTCCACCCATAACTTTTCTTGCTAAAGTTATGCAGCACTTCAGATTTCCAAGAGATCTCTGGAAGAATGTGAACACTGCACCTGTCTGCAACAGGTGTCTTTAAAAAAAACCCTTGCAACTGCTTGATTGTCATGTGATCTATGCAACCCTACTTCCTGCTATACCTAAAACAGCCATTGTCAAGCTATTGGCTCTCAGATGGCAGTTTGCTTATTAAAGTCTTTTTCCATCTGAAGGGCACCTGTACATTTGAAGAATACCAGACTGATTCAGGGAATAAGGAAAGGTGAAATTGCTTTCCCTCATTTATATCGTCCCCAGAAGAAGAAGAAAAGCGTAATGACATGAATTGGAGACAATCCAGAACACTGGGTTAGATAAACTGTGGCATCATTCCTCCCTGAAAGATCTGAAAATTTAAACAATCTAGATATTAGCTTTGATACTGTTTATTCTTGATGCATAAATATAGAAATAATTACATCTTACCAGAATATTTGAATAAATTCATTTTTTATACAAAAAATAGTAGCATACAACAAAACAAGTGTTGTTCTTAAATGGCTTTTGCCTATTGATTCAAGTTGAAGCTCCAAATTCCGAAGTAATTAATTCATGCTATAAAATATATTTAGAAAAGAATGCTTGTATCATTTAATATTTTGTAGCACTTGCATTGATCAGTTGGAATTTAGTTATCTTGTATTATCAAGCTTTATAAAGAATATCTCAATGATTATTCCCCATATGATAGACTGACCCAACCAAATGAGTTCACAGTCATGGTTAATTTAGGATCTGAATTATGTCAAATTGTTGCTTGAATAAATATATATTTATGCCATTGCTTAAAGATGTATATATCAGTGTGTGTGTCACATACAAAAGCAAGACCCCTATTAGAATTTTAGTAGCCATGATCCTTATTATTTACAGTGGTTTATCTCCTGCCTTACATCAGTAGATAGTAACACAAATAATGAGCCCTTCAAAATAAGTACCTTTTACAAGTGTAGAAGCTATCTATCTATCATTTTGAATATGTGTAATATAACAACAACAAAAAAAGGAAAACTCAAGAATGCCTGTACTGCAATATTAAGGTCTAGTTTCTTTTTAACAACCACAGAAAATTACACCATGTGTAATGGAACTATGGATAATGAAGTTCTCCTCTACCATATTACCATTTTAAACTGATATTTTACTACAGGCAATGGACCCAATAATAAAATATTATTGAAGACATAAAGAGGCAACTGTCTCAACTGTAAAGTACATACATACATACACAGACACAGACGTGTTTGTGTATGTGTGTGAGAACTGGTTTGCAAGGAGAAGGGAGAAAACCAATAATTTCAGTGAAGAATTTTTGACAGCCTTTGTGATTCTTTCATCAATAGCAGTGCTTCTACGGAAAACAACAAAATGAGCTAGTCAACCCACAAAAAAATACCATGCAGGCTAAAAAATGATGCATATATCTTGTACATGCTGATGTAGAATTTCTTACAGATACAAGGGTTCAAGATTATTGCCTCTTCTGAGGCAAAGGATTATTTTTAGACACCAGAGCTTCATAGCATGTGTTTGCCATAGGAACATCTTCCCAGGACCGATCATAATGTTTATGCTACTAATTTTCCCACCCTGCTCTTCAAACAATGCTAAATTAATGGACATTTTTCCCTGCTGTCTCCAGCTAAAACAAAAACAAAAGTATTCTTCCAATATCTATAATCACAGCTGGGCTCATCTACAGAGAAAAAGGCTTTCAAGCATGGCAATTTTTTTGTGGGAAAAGTCTTGACTGAGGCATCCCAATATCAATCACAGCATGCAGAATAACCCCTGATTATTTCAATTACCTACTATTTGAATAAGGACTTATCTTTGTCTATAGCAGCCATTACTTGATATATGTCTTGCTAATTGTAAATATTTTCAGGATCTGCTCCCCCTAAGAATATTCCCAATTGGGATTTATACTACTGTTATATTACATGTTCGGAATATATTTTCATATGAAGAATCAGTAATTGTAATATTGGGCAGAAAAACATGTATGTGATATTTTACAATGTAACAGAATCAGCTCAGAAAATGGCATTTACTACCCACACAAATACCCAATCACTATGTTCTGTTTCTGGTTTTTCATGAAATTTCATGTTACACATGTTGCTGTTAAATGTTAAAATTAAAAAAAACCACCATGATTGTATATGTTTATGCTTTAGAATTACAAATAGATTTTGGAAAACATTTGACACTTGGAAACACAGAAATGCACAAAAAAATCGCATTGCTGAAAGAAATGACGATTTTTATATAGAGGCAATACACTGGTCACAGAGTAGGTAAACACTGAAAGAATAAATGCAATCTTAGTGGGTCAACTATAAAGGAAAATCATGACATCAACATGCAGCAAGAAGACTAACATGGACCTAAAAATCAAAACATGGAAGCCACTGCTATATTAGGGTCCTGAAATACTGAGCTGTTTTAAGTATTTCCTAAAGCAATCTTCTAAAATGGGTTGTAGTATCTGTTATCTTGCTAAACCAAATCATATTGAGCTTAAATATGTTCTTATTACTAGTGCATTGGATTTTCCAAATGTGTTCTTTAGTATGTCTAAGGAATCCCACAATGCCCAGGCAACACAAAATGCACTGATGTAAGAGCAGAAGATTATGAAGAGAATGGGGGAAGGGGGAATTAAACAGAGAAAAATGGAGAATTGTCACCTGATATACAAAACAATAAGCATAGTATGCCATGTAAATGGTGGCACATTTCAGCTACATACAATGCTCATGAGAAATTTCACACAAAATAATACAGGAACACAGTTGGCAGACTATTTTATTCAGGAACAAAAAGATTCATTGTGCATAATCCAATGCGGGGGATTGTCAACCTGCAATCTTTCAACATTTACAACATTTTTTTCACCATATAACAAAGCCTTCTCAACAGACAGTGAAAGGAAAGGAAAGAGGGAGGGAAAGAAATTAAGACAGCTCTACCAGAAATTTACCAAATATATGCAGACTCTTTATCTTGGAAAGGAAACCCATTCAGAGGTGTAAATAATGGTCACTTTGTTGGATTCCAAATGCAGCTAACTACAAACGTGTGTGTGAGTGGCTCTCTCTTAATTCACGGATCCCTTGACCCAGCTAGACAAGCGTGAAAACACGAAATAAATGAAGGTTAACAAAGACTGGTCTGGGAAACAGTACAGATTCAAATGTTCATCGCATGAATTATTTTACATATATACAGGATGGTGTTGTAAATCCCTTCAGCCTATAAATTATGAACACAAATTGGCAAAATGTTAACCATCTATCTTGTTGCACAAACCACAAATGGAAGAAAAAAGCATCTTCCTCATCATCTATGCACACTTTACACATTAAGGCAGCAATAGCAAGAACAAATGCAGAAATATTAACCTACTCGTCACAATACCTTTTTGTGTCTGTCCCTCTTCCATGTTTTCTTCCATGGCTACCTTTCTTCACTAGAAACCGTGGCACAGGTTGAGTCAAAAGCTTCCCTCCTATGCTCAGGAAGCGGTGAATTTATTTTCCCCCAGAAGCTGCAAGTGCACTGATTTTAGGCAAGTCTTTGGAGATTAGCAAAGGCTTCTCTCGCTCTCCTTGCTTGCTTGGAGACAGGCTGTCAAGTGTAATTTCATTCAAGCTACTCTTCCATGAAGAATTATCAATTTTTCTTCTCAAAGCTGTCCATTGCACACCACTGTAAGCAGGTGTTCAAACGAAAAGCCTGTGAATTTGGGGAGGGGAGAATTTGGTTGGGGTCCCAGTAGCAGTAACGCTGTGATTCATAAGCCTCACTTTGCATATAAAACAGGGAAAGAAATTGATGTTTGCATTGAAATCTGCTTTAAATTGGAAACAGGCTGCACTGTGAGCAGATGGAGGGGTGTCTCCTTAATATGAAGAAACTGGGAACCTATAATTCCCCCTATTTGCTACCAAAATGGGAAAGCCCAAATGCCTGTAGTTTAGATGCTGCAATACTGCAATGCTTATTTCTTCCACGCTATTAATACTGATTTCTAATTTTCTTTTTTTTTTAAAATAGTCTTTATTAAATATTAAAAAGTCACAAACAACACATGGAACAAACACCAATGGACATACACAAATGACAAATACATAAGTCTAATTGTATATCAAGACAGAAAAAACGTGTTGCTGTCTCTCTGCTTCCTGATTTCTAATTTTCATTAACAGTGCTCTATTACCCATTTAAAATAAAAAATAGTTTTAAATATAAAGCTCTGTTCTGAAAGACTGCAAACTATTTTGGAGAGATTTTTGTATATGCATTCACAAATATACCCTTGCTGCTAAATACAGTTCTAGTCTTGATTTGTTACACATTTGACCAATATATTTTAAAATAAATTATTCATTCCCAAGTGGGTTCCAGACATAGTCTAGATGTGAAAAATCTAATTTATGAGTTAAATATGCTTTCCATTATCAAATAATTTGTAATTCTTACAAAATACAAATAAATGGGGTATCCTTGGAATGGTGGTTACCTCACTGGCAAAAATAGAGCTTATTTCAATATGTTGTAAGAAAATGAGCTGTGCTGGTATGAACTATGGAGGAAACACAGAGGTTAAGTATCTTATGGGGACAGCCACTCCTTTGAAAGACTCTGAAATTGGATTTTGAATGCATATCAATGGACTACTGCAGTTTGGAGGTAATTTGCATTTCTGTACGTTATGTCATTGAGTAACAGAATTACTCTGACATTTTATCATAGGGAAAACCTATGATAGGTACCCACTATATATTTCAATTTCTATTCTACTATTTCTATTTATTAGGGTGCATTATTATCTTATGGAAAAACATTTCAAAAAGATAGTAAAGATCTGTTTTAATATATTAAAAAGTGACTTATACCATAAGCTTCTCTTATGGGAATCAATGAAGATTATATCACTAGCTTCCTATAGAAATATTCTTGCTTCTGTGAATACAATTTCTATAATGAGATTTGACACCAAATTAAATTCAGTATTAAATAAATAGTGAATTTATCTTTACAAGCCTGCTTCTAGTAGACCAGGGATATTTAACTTGTGACATCACTTTGTCGTCACATGAGATATTATGACTTTCCCCCCTTTGTTAAACCGGGGATGGGCGTGGCCAGTGGGTGATGCATCTGGCCCATGGGCCACAAGTTTAATACTCCTGTCTTAGACATACAACATCTTCAAATTACTTCAGTTAAAGTATAAAGGGGCTAACTGTGATTAGTTATGCAACATTCAATGCACTATGATAGCTACCAGGGAAAGACAAATCAGAGCATAGTGATGCATTGACAGAATAGAAATGCAGTTACAATAAGGCAAATGGGCATGTAACAGATTTTTTTCCTTGCTTGCTTGTCATTAAAGTAAATACTATTCTAGCATTATGAGGGTTATCTCAAAGGCCTTTGGAAATATGAATATCAGTCTAATAGTTTATCTCAAAAAGATCTAAAATTTCACAATTTACTTTCTACTTTGTTGTGGCTACTGTGTAAGTACTAAACATGTAGTGGCACTGCACTAAATGAAATATGAATGCTGGGAACTGCAGATAAATCCAGTCAAAGTGAACATACATTTTCTTCTAACAAATATCCATTCCATGTAATTTCAACCCTGTGAATTCAAATAATTACAACCCCATATTGGCAGGTATTGGTTGATGAAAACATGTGCAACCAGAGTTTCAATTTGCAGAGATAAGAAGAGAAGATACTTATTGCTTCTTTATACCAGTTTCCCTTCATAAGGGGGATGACTAAAAAAAGAAACTGATTTTCTTTCCCATCTGCAAATTAGGGATAAGAAACAAAGGAGATACTAGGGTAGCAACTGCTCTTCGGTTCCTTCCTATACATTTTTTCTTGAGTATAAATAGTGCAGAATATTGACATTCTGGAGAGAGAATGGGTTGCAAATAGGTATATGAAATACATGTAGCACCAGGGGACATAAAACATGAAGAAATATTGTACAAGGCACAATATTGTACAAACACACAACTATGAATCAAAGATACCATCTTGCTGAAAGCAAAAAAAAGTTTAATCTTATTTCAAATGTATTAAAATGCATTATACCACAACAGTTAAATAAACTTTCATTTAAATGGGGCAGAGGATAGAGGATAGGAATTAAGAGAAATGCTGAAAACTTGCCTATTCAGTGCAATTATTTAGTTCACTGAACTTTCCAGTACAGCCTAATTTTTGTCTGAAATGAACTGTAACCATTTCATCTTCATCCAAGTACTGTTAACAGCCAGATACTTTGCAGAATCACTCAACCATATTAGGAAGTCTTGATGCAAAAGTGTCACAGAATTGACATATTGACATAGTGGTCTACAATCAGAATACATAGATCTAAACTGCATGTTTAAATATTATAGTTCTATCTCCATCAATACATTTGACTAAATCATAAAATCAACCAAGCTATATTCTTTTAATAATAAACTACAGGATTCTGATTGTTTCATTATATTAATTCTTAACTATATCTTAACAGAACTTACCCATCTGGAGTCCTGTTAAGTACTACTTCCTCTAGAAATTTTTATTTCTTCCTAATGTTGTTTGAGTTTTAATCCATTGGTTGTGAGAAGAATTGATCAACCAACTTGTTGCCTGAGCAAGATGTCATGGCTGAGAGAGAGAACAATTGGCTCAAGTCACCCAGCCAGCCTTCAAGGCTAAGATTACAACTATATAGAATTCACAGTCTCCTAGTTTCTAGCCTGGTGCCTTAACCACTAGGCTAGTGGTGGTGAACCTATGGCACGTGTGCCGGAAGTGGCATGCAGAGCCATCCTTCTGGGCATGCGTGCTGCCTTCAAGTGGCTCCGTCAGAAGGCCGAGGGTGATTTTTTTTTTGCAATAAAAGAAAAAGGTCAGGTAGTGGGTGAGGATGAAGTTTCTGGCTGAAATTCTGGCCAGATGCCGTGGGTCAGGGTGGACTAGCCTTTCTCGAGTTGTTTACCACGGAAGAAAACCTGGAAATAATTTTTAAGCTTTCAGGGAACTCTTGCATAAAAATTTATTGTGTTGTATCTATGGCTAGCATGACAGGATGGACAACATTTCAAGGGTTTTTTATTTCCTCCCCAATCACAATATTTCTTGCAACCCTATAATTCCGTGGAATCTCACTTGAGAAATGTGGTGTAGACAGAGCAAGGCTGCATGGTGTTGGTCTGTGGCAGGGGCGTCAAACTCGATTTCATTGAGGGCCGCGTCGGGGTTGTGTTGGACCTTGGGGAGCCGGGGTGCGCGTGGCCAGGGAGGGCGTGGCCAGCTTGATGTCACTTGTGTCGGGGGCGCCTTTGGTGGCCTGAGGGCTCTGCCAGCGAAAACAGCCTCCCGAGCTCCGTTTCCAGCAGCGACGGCCTCCTGCAACCCTCTGCCAGCGAAAACAGACCCTGGGAGGGCCGGATGCAGCCCTCGCAAGCTCCGTTTCCAGCTGCAACATCCTCCATTTTCCCTGGCAGAGGCACCACGGGCTGGTCCTTTGCTGTTTCCAGGGTGGCCGGATCTAAGCACCCCGCAGGCCGGATCCGGCCCCCATCCTTGAGTTTGACACCCCTGATCTGTCGCAACTTCCCAGGATAAAGAGCCTCGGTGGCGCAGTGGTTAAATGCAGCACTGCAGTCTCTGCTGACTTGTTCAGCAGGTTGTCAGATC
>JANHGC010006820.1:172685-184085 GCA_027560395.1 Boaedon fuliginosus | reverse complement strand
GCCGCCTCGAGTTCCCCTGGAAGGGGTGAAGAGAGGCGGGGTATAAATCTAATAAATAAATAAATAAATAAATAAATTTTGGGGGGATGGCTTACATTACCACATGCGCACAAAAGCCCGATTGAGCTTATTATCTGAACATGTCCTAGTTTAGGGGAAACACGGTAATGTTTTGTGCAATATATTATGCGAGAATATTTTTTATTTATATAATTAGCAGCAGATTGAATGGAGAAGGAAGGTAAATTATGCTAATCATATTTTACCTTTTCATTCAGCATTTTTTTCACAGTCTCCTACCAAAAACCATCATACATCATCTACAAGTGAGGCTGTTCCATCTCCAAATCTAACACAGAATCAAGCATTTTCACTTCCTCCTGGACATGCTGTTTGCTGTTTTATGGATGGTGGAGTGGGGCTTTATAACATGGGAGCTAAGAAATGGGAATTTCTTAGAGATTTGGTATGTTTGATCTCTTACTAAACATCAGATTCAGATCAGTTCAACTGTATGTTATGTAGTAATGTAATCTTATTCTAGAGATTATAAACAGAACAGTATGTGCAATATAAGCTGTGCTTATATACAGATGCCAGTCCTGTTGTTTTTGTCACCAAAGTTCCATTACCATGTTTGCATCTTCTACAGTCATGGCTATGGGAATCATTCATAGGCAATTCTTTGTAGCTCCCTGCTATAGCCATTACATGTTTCCATAGTAGCCATTCTTGAAGATATGGATTATCTAATAGAAAATATTTTTGCGTATGTGAAACACTAACAAAATTACAGTCCAGTAAATATAGCACATAAAAACAATAGAAGAAAAATATTTCCCCATTTTGATAAATATAATAAATAACATAGTGGAAGAATAGTGTCCAGTGTGATACTAAACAGTAATTTAGCAAATTTGTTAGTAATAAGTTAACATAATTGATGGAATGATAATATACAAGAATACTGAAGGATCCTATGTGGTTGCTGTGATGAAGACATACTGTGAAAGCCCTTTTAAAGGATTTCAATAGACCAAATTTCTATCTGGACATCCCCCTAAAATAAACAATGATTATTGAATCTGCAGCAATCTCAAAATGACAGTGTTGCCAATTTTATTTTAAATTTAAATTAAATTAAATTGTCATTTATGTAATTATAGACATTTCTGAAATATTTCCATATTCAGTGGATGTTCAGAAGTAACACAAATCTTAGTCCCCCAAATGGTCCATAAGACTAAGATTGCCATGTATTCAGTCAAACAACATAAATGCTGTCAATCAAGGTATCTCAGTGACAATATTAGTCAATATTTATGGACATTAACAAAACTCTACGTATGTGCATATCTGCATTTCACAGAAAGCTTTGTACAACCCATAATAACTCATTCCTCATTCCAAAAGAATGGCCACATCATCATATTAAACACTTTTTATTTTAAAAAGGGTTTTATGTGAGGCAGACGCTGAGGGGTTATGGTTGTTTTGATCTTTGTTTTAACTGGTTTTAAACTGTTACGTTTTAAATTGAACATTTTTTATCTGTTTTTTGTTTGTTTGTGCTGTTATTGGATAGTTTAATTGTATTTTAACTATACTTTAATTGCATTTCAACTTGGTTTAATGATATTTTATTGTTGCTTTAAATGTTGTTAGCTGCTTTGTGTTCCCTTTTGTTAGAGAAGAAAGGCAGGATATAAATAAAATAAAACAAAATAAATAGATAGATAGATGGAGAGAGAGAGAGAGAGAGAGAGAGAGAGAGAGAGAGAGATAATATTACTTGGATCTGGTAAAGTACTTCATTTGTGCAACAATTGTACCTGTGTAGAATAATCTGGATGAAGGACAGCCTAGAAATATCAGAATCAATAAATAGATTTTTGTTTTGTGGTATGTTAAAAGATAAAACTAGGAGAAAAGAAAACAAATACTATGATATAAAATATACAAGAAGTATTCTAAGGAGTTTATTTCTGTTCTAGGGTCATGTTGAAACAATCTTTGACTGTAAATTCAAACCTGATAACCCTGACCTTTTAGCTACAGCATCATTTGATGGAACAATAAAAGTATGGGATATAACTACTTTAACAGCTATCTGTACCTCCCCTGGCAATGAAGGAGTCATATACTCACTTTCATGGGCTCCAGGTGAGAATGTTGAACCTTAAACTTTTTGGTACACATTTGAAAAGAAAATCCTTATTGGTTGTGAGAGATTTTTTTTTTAAAAAAAGTGAGATAGCTGTGTTAATATTTTGCAGAAAAACAGTGTATGTGCAGAGCATTAATGGCTAACTTTGCAATGTTACCAATATTCCCCAACATTAGACATTCAAGAGGTTCCCTTGAGATATTGATGCATTTTGTAAAAAAGTTGATATTTAGCAACAGTTCAACTTATGCATGTTGTGGGAAGTATATTCTCCAGCATCTTCATGATGGGATCGGTTATTGGGCTCTACTCCTCCTATTGGACGTGGCAAGTTGCACGTGTTTTGAGGGGCGGAGCATCCTGGAAGTCCCCAGATTCTTCTTGCCTCTCGATGGAGCAAGTCGTTTCTTAGCTTCTTTGAGCCAAACCTCCATTCCTTGGCGTTTCTTCATTATTCCAAGCTCTATTTCAAGGTACAAAAGAAGAAAAGTTTTAAAAAATTGGGACTTGGCGATGGGATCCGCCTATTCACCCCATCTCCCGGCTCCAAGCCCCAGGCAGTCCTTGACTGCTGGGGTTTAGCTGCCGAGGGTCCTTTGATCCTCTTGAGGTGGAGACGGTTACCCTCCCCTCATGTTGATCCCCATGGGGGTAAGCAAAACAGGGTGGCAGCCTCCATATTCGAGCCTCCTCTCCCCGTGTGGACTGTGGCGGGGGAGGAGCCCCTCAACCCTGGCCGCCACCGCTACCACCACCGAAAAAGAGCTGGATGCCAGGGAGAGGCCGACCTGGCTGCATGGAAGGGAGTTGTGTTCTCCCCAGTCGCCAAGCGCGCCCTGCAGCCCCAAAATGGAGAGCGTAAAAAGCACACCAGAACAGCTACCACCATTTTTTTTTTCACTTGAAAGTTTTTTCAAGGCTGCAGGAGCATGGCAGTTTTTAGGCTACTGCCACCGCCTGGAGCCCGACCCTTCGGCCCTGGGGCCTTGAGGGCTTTTAGGCCTGGCGCTGAACTCCAGCGAGTGCCTGGAAACCATGTTATTAATTATAAAAAATTTCTTCTACTAGAATGCAGTTTCCTCAGCCAGTCCGGGTCTCATTGAATTTTTGCGAACTGGCGGTTTTCCTCTGCAGAAGGATTAGGGAGGTAACGCTGGAGCCTAGCCACTTCCCCCCTAATTAACATGGAGTGAAGAGGGTCGGGGCGTGGACCTGCCTACGCTGTAGGGTCTGGTGGGTGTCTAATACGTATTTTTTATTACTTCCTCTAGACATGGCTAACCCTTCTTAGGACCCAGCAGCAAAGTCTAGTCAAAGGGCTTTGTCCCCAATATCTTGGGAGGACTTAACTTCTATGATGCATGCCATGATACAGGGATTGGTCTTGGCTTCAGTCGCCGCAGCCCTTTCTGACAGGCAAACCTCCCTTGCCACTCTTTCCCCTAGAGGCAGTGGCTCCAAGAGGCCCTTTCCTCCTGGCACAGTAGCCGAATTGGATCTTGCTCCAGTTCCCCCTAAAGAGGCCAGGGGCTCCTGGGACCCTTCTCACCTGGTGCTACCAGAGCCCTCAGATGAGGAAGAGGAGGAATTGGAGATCCCAGAGGGTCCTCCTCAGGGTGGCCCTTCATCTGATTGTCTGAGGAAGAGGCCTTGTTGGACGGGGAGGAGTGCTCATCATCTAAGCACTCTGGCCATCTTTTTGCCCCAGTGTGTTTTCCAAAGGTCTTCCAGAGTATAATTTCCACGCTGGCCCTCCAGCAACCCAGAGCTGAGGAGCCTTCTACATCTGCTCCCCGCTCAGATTACGATGTTGGCTCGGTATTCCCAGTTTCCCAAGAACCCACCATAGGGTTTCCCATTCCTCCATCCTTTTTGAAGCTTATAGACAAAGAATGGTCTTCTCCCACTCACTTCAAGTATTCAAAAATCCAATCCATGAGATTCTATCGAGTCTCAGAGGAGCCTGCCACTAGATTTTGCCTCCCTTTGGTGGATGCACCTGTGGTGGCTCTGGGTTCCCCCTCCATTCTGCCCTCCGATTTTGAAGGTTTCCTAAAATCCCCTTGACAACCAGGTAGAATCCCTGGCCAGAAGATCCTTTGAAACCGCCTCAGGCACCTTCAAGGCCTCAGTCGCTAATTTCCTGGCCTGCTGCGCCATGGTCCTGTGGTGCCAGCAGCTCTCGGAGCAATTCAACCTCCCCTTGGCCGCATAGACAGACATTTGTAGGATTGCCACCACTGCGACCTTTGCAGCCGATGCACCTTGTTGATGCCATGCAACTGGCGGCCAGGTCCATGGCCTCCTCTGTGGCGATTAGAAGGAGTACATGGCTTAGAAACTGGTATGTGGATTTTTCTGCCCAAGGCAAGTTAGTCTCTCTCACATTCTAGTGGTCCAAGTTATTCAGGGAGGACCTGGAGCCCTTTCTTTTTGGAGACCAAGGGGAAAAGGAAGTTTCTCCCATCAAGGGCCAAACCCAAGACTTCCTTTCCCTACTCTTATCGTCAATGGCAACCTTCTTTTCGGCCCTTTCATTCAAGGAACCTGCCCAAACTTCTGCCTCCTTTCCCAGGAGTTAGTGCCCTATCTGGCACCCGTGCAGGAAGCCTTATAAGGCCAAGTACCAGCAGCAACCCAAGCCCAACCCCAAACATCAGCAATGACTGCCTTCCATAATCAGCCCCTCCAGTGGGGGGGGCAACTGTCTCTTTTTGCCCACAGCTGGGAGGCCATCACTCGGACAGGTGGGTGAGAGACACAGTTCACCTAGGATACTCTCTTGAGTTCTGATCCTTTCCCAGGGATCGTTTCATACGGGTCAGAGCTCCCCGCTGCCTGATCAAGCACTCGGGCAGCAGTCCATCACCTAACGGTCATTTCGGCCATCGAGCTGGTCTTCTCCCCTCAATGGGACCGGGGGGGGGGTTACTCCCATTTTTTCAAGGTCCCAAAAAAGTCGGGACATGAGATCAATTTTAGATTTGAAGTGGCTCAACCGTTGGCTCAAGATGGAGACTCTTCGAGCCATCCTTAGTTCATCCAACCGGACGACCACCTGGCCTCCCTCGATCTGCAGGAAGCCTACCTGCATATCCCAATCACCCTCCTCAGTTTTTTCTGTGATGGTCCCCACTATCAATTCCGGGCCTCCCCTTCGGGCTGGCCTCAGCTCCGAGGGTGTTTTCCAAGGTTCTGGTGACGGCCATCCCTTACCTTCACCTCCAGGGTGTCTCGGCCTTCCCTTACTCAGACAATATCCTTCTGAGAGCCCTGTCCCTGCTCCTAGCCCTCTCTCACCTCTACCAAGCCATCATGTTACTAGCTTCCCTGGGCTTCCTAATAAACTTGGAAAAGAGTTTGCTGTCGCTGTCTCAGTCTATCTTGCACCTGGGAGCAATTATTGACTCTTCTTCCTTCTGGGTTTTCCTTTTGCCGGAACGGCGGTCCAAGATCCATGCCCTGTCTACGGAGGTCCTGCAGTCCGACAAACGAGATTGTAGCGCTGGCCTGACTGTTAGGCATGTTAACATTATGCCACAATATCATTTCCTGGGTGAGATTCCGGACAAAGGCCTTGCAACACCTACTGCTGCCTCACCAGCACAGGATAGCTACTCACCAGCATCTACAAGTATCCTTGGACCCTGACTCTTGTCTAGACCTTGATTGGTGGACTTGCCCACGGACTCTCCTCCAGGGCTCCCCCATTGCAGTTCAAGACCAGCTCATAATTCACACCGATGCCAGTCTCCTCGGCTGGGGAGCTCATCTAGGAGACATCATGGTCCAGAGCCTATGGTCTCGGTCAGAGTCTAGATGAAGTATCAACTTCCTCGAGCTCCAGACTGTACTCCTGGCCCTGAAAAGACTGGAGCCATCCATCCTGGATCAAGATCTGTTGGTGTACACCGACAACATGCGTGCAATGGCTCACATCAGTCGTCAGGGCGGGACAAGGTTGAGGGCCCTTCTACAACTATCCCTATTCCTATTCCTGTGGGCAGAAAGTCGGGTTCGTTCCATAAGAGCAGAGTATATCCCAGGGGTGGACAACTTGATGACCGACTGGCTCAGCAGGAAGGAGATGGACGGACCGCCCCTCAAAACATGTGTGATTTGCCTACTGGAGGAGTGGAGCCCAATAGCCAATCCCATCACGAAGTCTATTGAGAATGATGGTTCACGGTAAGTGACCAAATTACCCATTCCAATCTGTTAAGCTCCTTTTTGCTAAAGTTCACAATTGAGTTCAGGATATTAATAAATACAGCCAGTTTAACTCTTCAGTCGTTGCTTTCTAATAAGTGAATAAAATTATAACGACCTGTACATAGCAATGCTTTTGACAGAGCATGTTGCAAAAAGGAGAAATCACAATAATTATATTAACAAATTTAATTCACAGAAAATGTAGAACTCAATTTGTATAGTATAGCATTTTAGTGTTCTTGTAGATTTGGGGTTTTTAATATAAGAATTTACCATTAACTTTATTTATTTATTTATTCATTTATTTATTAGATTTATACCCCGCCTCATTTCCCCAGTCATTTCCCCAATATATTTGCAATGTATTGTGGGCATTAATAATAGCTCTTATGGATTACATGGGTAATCACAAAATATGGGGTGTGGTAAATTATTCAACTTGATTGCAAAAGAATACCAGTTTAAAATGTTAATAGATATATTTATTTTATTTTATTTTATTTATACCCCGCCTCTCTTCCCCAATCAAGAGGAACTCGAGGCGGCTTACAACAGTTAAAACAGTACAAAAGGATAAAACATGTTTAAAATAATACCATGATAAAATGACAAAATGCAATCACACACCATACAAAATCATTCTTCCAGGGGGGCATCAATTCCAAGCCTGCCTACAGAGCCAGGTCTTAGCAGCTCTGCAGAAGGAATGGTCTGGATCTCCATGGTAGCTGGTTCCAGAGGGCTGGTGCTGCCATAGAAAAGGCCTTAGATTGGGGACCCACCAGCTGGCATTGTTTAGCTGATGGGACCCATAACAGGTCGACTCTGTGGGATCTAACTGGGCACTGGGAGGCATAAGGTGGTAGAAGGCGGTCTCGAAGGTACCCCGCTCCTAAGCCATGAAGGGGGTTAAAAGTTGTCACTAGAACCTTAAATTGTACTCGAAAGACTATTGGGAGCCAGTGCAGCTCGTGGAGGAGAGGTGTTATATGGGTGCACCGAGTTACACCCTTAATCACCCACACAGCTGCATTCTGGACCAATTGAAGTTTCTGAGTGCTCTTCAATGTATCTAGAACACATTACAGTAATCTAATTAAGAGGTGACAAGGGCATGAATGACTGTAAGAAGAGCCTCCTGGTCCAGGAAGGGGCACAACTGGTACAGCAGGTGAACCTGTGCATAGACCCCCTTGGCCACAGCTAAATGATGGTTCAATTGCAGCTGTGGATCCAAGAGGACCCCTAATTTGCACACCCTTTCTTAGGGGAGCAATTGCCCCCCTCAGCATCAACGATGGACAGTCCTCTGAACCATGGGGAGGCAACATCCACAGCCACTCAGTCTTGTCAGGGTTGAGAATGAGCCTATTCATCCCCATCCAGATCCTCACATTCTCCAGGCACCGGGACATCACCTTGACGGCATCACTAATTCGGCCAGGGGCAGAGATATACAATTAGGTATCATCAGCATACTGCTTGGTTGGTCAAGGAAGGACTAATTGTTAACAGTTATATAAGCAAAGCTAATAAAAACAGATAGAATTGGCCAAAGGATTTGTAACAGAAAGAAAAGAGATAAATTTTCTTCTAGAATATCTAATTATAGTTAGATACCTTGTTGTTGCTAGTCATGAAGTCGTGTCTGACCCATCGCGACCCCATGGACAACATTTGCGCTGGTGGATGATCTCTGGCGTGCCCGGGACAGGGATTATTCCTCTGTCCTGGTTCTACTTGACCTCTCAGCGGCTTTTGATACCATTGACCATGGTATCCTGCTGCGATGGCTGGAGGTGTTGGGAGGCTTCCTGGACTGGAAGGCTCTTCTCATAGTTACTCATGCCCTCGTCACCTCATGTGTAGACTACTGTAATGCGCTTTACGTGATGAAGAGCACTCAGAGACTTCAACTGGTACAGAATGCGGCCACTCGAGTGATCAAGGGTGTACCCCGGTGGACCCATATAACACCGATCTTCCACGAGCTGCATTGGTTGCCAGTGGTCTTCTGGGTGCAATTCAAGGTGCAATTCAATTATAAAGCCCTACATGGCTTAGGAGCGGGGTACCTTCAAGACCGCCTTCTGCTACCGTATGCCTCCCAGCACCCAGTGAGCTCCCACAGAGTTGGTCTGTTGCAGGTTCCGTCAGCCAAAAATGTCGGCTGGCGGATATCCATGCTAAAGCCTTTTTTGTGGTGGAGAAGCAAGGTTGGATAATTCTTCTTTAACCCCTTCTATTCTGTATATTACAACATGGCTTGACAATATTCTAACAGGCCTCTTATTTATTCTTAATTTTTTTTTAAATCCAGTAGGGGAAGGAATGTGGAGATTGTCTGAGTTTAATGGTGGAGACCTAAGCCAGAACCAAGCAAACAATATGATTGCTTAGCACCATGCAAGGATTCTGTCACTTGTTTGTTATTATAGCTGGCACGGCAGTGTTCAAAAGCTTTCAGTGTAACCATCCACAGAATGAAAGGTTGGGGAGCATTGCGCTAAGCCATAAATCAAACACACTTTTTCTCCAGGGACTTTTTTTTTTTTTGCCCTTCTGCCTCCAAGGTTAGAACAAGGAAGGATGATAAAGTGATGCCTTCAGAAGTGGTGGGCCCACATGTTTTGTTTGGCTTAAAAATGTTTTGGTGTGGCCAATTTCAAGAAAAATCGGCATTTTAAGAAAGCTCAATAAATGTGCAGGTGAACATTGTCCTTTGACTATTAGATTTCAAAGGGATAATCCTTGGGAAGTTGGGCTGCCCTTTAGAAAGGAAGAAAATACATACGCTGCAGAAAAATAGTGTTATCATAGCAAAGCTGAACAGCAAGAAGTTTCCCATCTTAACAATAATGTCCTTGAACATCCAACCTGGCTATAGAGGGCAGCATCCATGGAACACCCAGCATGGCATCTGCATGCACACAGCTTGCAGCATTGAATGTGTGTTGATCGGAAGCTTAAGCTTTTGTGGTTAGATCACATTCTGCAGCGACACAATTGCAACTTATTTCCAGCATTGTAGGAAAATGTGTACCTTCCATGTTGCAGTTAAGTGAGGGCCATAAAAAAATACAATTAAAAGTCATTGCGATGCTGGCAGTCAATACAAGGGCAAGGCGTTTTGTAATTGGACCTATGTGTTATTTGAGAACTACTTGCCAATGGGGAATATCCTGCTCCACGTGGAAAGCTGGAGCAATAAAAATATTAGGGCTGGTCTTAGTGAAGAACTAAGTTATTCTTGCATTTTTCAAATCTGCCTGCTGCTTGTGGCTTTCTCTTCATGCAAAAAAAAAAAAGAAAAGAAAAGAGAAGAAATGGAGAGACTTGTTATTTATTCATGCAAGAAGTATTAAACATGCATCGGCTTCTCACTTTTCTATTAGTTTCACATCACTTTTGAGTCACAGTGGGGTTTACCCCCACACACAAAGCACAATTTGCTCCTTTTGAATAGACACAAACAACATTACTTGCATGAATGCCCTTTAATGGCAATTAAATGAGTGCTTCAATGAGCTCACACAGGAGATGGCCATGAGAGAAAATGGGTTGACTTGAACTAGGCAAAGTTCAGGATTCAGTCAAGCAGTAATACACTTGGCCCTGTGTTTGGCTTGGAACTCTTCCCATGCTTACCCCATCATCCCTATCCAATGCAGCTGTTGGTAGCCAGCAAGTGTCAAGGTCTGTAAGAAGTGAGCTGGACCCATAGCAAAGAAATTGCATGCCTTAAATCAAGTCTGATCAAGATGCATTCATAGCAAGCTGTTTTTAAGCTGTAGAAAGAGAGCAACAGAACCATCTTGAAGAGTTATTTTGTAGATCAGTGTTTCTCCAAGTTGGCCATATGTCTATGGAGATTCTCAATCATCCAAGTCGTCATTGTTCCAAAGGTGCTTTTCCAAAAGGAAACTGGACTTTCTTGAGGAGTTTTCTTTGAAAACATTTAGCTTCTCATCCAAGAAGTGAAATGAAGAAGCTTCTTGGATGAGAAGTGAAACCCTTGACCGGGGAAGAGAGACGGAGTATAAATCGAATTAAATAAATAAAAAAATAAACAAATAAACAAACAAACATTTTCCAAGAAAACAAAAAACCCCAAAAAGTCCAGTTGCTTTTTGGAAAAGCATCTTTCATTTAATTTGGCCACTTAACTGGCTGGGTACTTCTGGGAACTGAAGTCCACCCATCCTAAAGTGGCCAAGTTGGAGAAACACATGCATCTTACAAAGGAAATAGGTGTGCATTTTCATTTCTTACCATCACCAGAGAGACCTCAGCTGCAGCTCTCCAGTTGCCTTGAATGGCTATCATTGAACAAATACTGACAGATTATTAGACAGATTAGACAAATTAACGGAGTTGGAAGAGACATTGTAAGTCATCTAGTCCAACTCTCCCACTCCAAGCAGGAGACCCTACACCATTTCTGACAGATGGCACTCCAGTCTCTTCTTGAAGGCTTCCAGTGATGAAGCTCCCACAATTTCTGAAGGCAACTTCTGTTCCATTGGTTGATTGTTCTCACTGTTGGAAAATTTCTCCTTATTTCCAGGTTAAATCTCTCCTCTCTCTCATACCCCTTCCACTCTGTGGCAGCCCCTCCAATATTGGAACACTACTATCATGTCTCCCCTGGTCATGCCCAGTTCCTGCAACTGCTCATCATATGTTTTAGCCTCCAGTCCCCTAATCATCTTGGTTGCTCTTCTATGTGTCTTTCTAGAGTCTCAACCAGTGGTGGGATTCAATTTTTTTTAGTACCAGTTCTGTGGGTGTGGCTTGGTGGGCATGGTGTGGTGGGTGTGGCTATGCAGTCATGTGACTATGTGGGCCGCCACATCCCCTGCATCCTGTTTTTTGCCTAGAAAGCCATCCTGAAGCATCCTGGCAGCCAAATAGGGGTGCAGGGGGATGCCGCACCCCTGTGCCCCATTTTTTGCCTAGAAAATTTCCCTGAAGCATCCTGGCAGCCAAACAGGGGCGCATGGAGACTTCTGGAAGGGGTG
>JANHGC010006820.1:145429-155924 GCA_027560395.1 Boaedon fuliginosus | reverse complement strand
GAAATAAATATTAAAAAACATTTAATCCACTGATGCCTCAATTAATGTAATTTTATTGGTATGTATTTTGATTATTGAGACTTACCAGTAGCTGCTGCATTTCCCACCCTAGGTCTATACTCAAGTCAATAGGTTTTTCCAGTTTTCATAGGTAAAATTAGGTACCTTGGCTTATATTCGGGTCGGCTTAAACTTGAGTATATATGGTACAAGGTTTTGCAATTATATAATTTATTTATAGAATTCATATCTTCACTATATGGCTTTTACTGAGCAGCTAGTTCTTATATCACCAGCATGCACAGAAAAATTAGTTTCAACCTAAAATAATAAAATTTTATAGTGACAAAAATAGCAAAAGATCGAGTTCCCCTTGGCCGGGAAAGAGAGGTGAAGTATAAATCAATCAAACAAACAAACAAATAAATAAATAAATCTCAGAAATAAAGAGTAACGTACATTGAATCAGTCAATATAATAACTTTCCTGAGAGCACCTTGAAAAAGACGTTAATTGCAGACTATATTCTAATATGGCATAAACAATATTTTCCTTTTTTTTAATAATTCTAGCCCCGAGGAGGCAGTAAAAACTTATGGGATCTGGTTGCAGTAATAAAGGGTCAAGATGATAGTTTGCTCCCACAGAACTATTGCAAAGGAATTATGCATATGAAACATTTGATTAAATTTAGAATGGTAAGTTAAGTATTCAGACTGAACAACTTTGTATCATTTTTGGTTTTGCAGTGCATGTCTATGTAGCCATAGTTTTTCCCACAGACCTGCAAAAATGAATTTGCATTACTATATGAGACTCCTTCCCTCTGTTTCTCGGAACTGGGGAGAGTGAAAAGGAAAGGTAATAAGTGGAATCTCACCCAGCAAAAATAAAAGTAGTATTTCAGCTTGTCCTTATTTCTTCCTATTTTGGATTATTTCCTCTCATTATTTTCTTTGGTAGCAAAGGAGAACAAAACAGCAACTTAGGCAACAAAAATGGCAAAATCCTTTGATCACTCCTTACGAATTAGAGTGATGCACTTTGGGGACCAGAGTACTTTGGCTTCAGTCCTGTGGGGAGAGTAATCCAAGGAGCTGGGAACTCTTGCTAATTGGAGATTGTCTACCCCCACATCTCTAGAGAAAATGTTGAAAATTGTCTTCTCAATTAAACTGGGCAGATGTTTAATTGACAACTTTATTGGCACTGTGGGGATTCAGAATGCAACACCAATTACAGACCAGTGTAGCTTGATGGGAAGAATAGTTACTAAAAATGTCATACAAAAAATATTTGCAAAAAATATTTGTAACAAAATTCTCTAAAACTGTATGGATCGAAGAAACATTTGAAACCCACTCTTGGATATTAATTTCTCTCTCTTTTTATATTTCACTTCTTGCACTTAAGCCATTGAATGGGAGTGATTATAAAGCTAAATGGTTTTTAGGCTATAACCCACTCTTGGATATTAATTTCTCTCTCTTTTTATATTTCACTTCTTGCACTTGAGCCATTGAATGGGAGTGATTATACAGCTAAACGGTTTTTAGGCTATATTTGGTTTAGCTTATGTGTTTCCTCATTAGATTAAGCATGGCATTTACAGATGATAATCAAATCCTTAGTGTACAAATGTCAAAATATATAACAACTCTGTTCTGAATTACTATGCAGATTTTACTACTTTAGTTATACAAGAATAAAAATGCCATGTTTATTTTTATTTTTCAGAAGAATTTTCATTGTAATGAAACTTTTTTATTATAAAAACTACAGTATAGGTTGAATTAATGCAAATTTTTAAAGAAATATTTTAAAGCAACAGATCAAGGATTGGCTTTTTTATATATGCCACAGAAATTACAGAAATGTTACCATTTTGCAATTAATAATGGATCCCTTTTTGTACATTTTGAAGTATATCTGAAACATTTGGTATGTTTCTGCAAACACATCTCCAAACTGAGTTGAACAGAGAGATGTACTTTTCTTCAGCATGACTTGCTTCCAATAAATTCCAGTTAAGATTTGCTATAAATGTCCCCAGAAAAAAACATTAAAAAGAAGACAGTTCCTGCAAATCAGAAATGTACTGCCTAGGAATATACAATAGGAGCCACTGGTCATAAGGCACATGTATTATCTGCCAGACAGCTGCCTTTGTCTAACTAAGTGATCTACCAGAAAGGATTTTGCTTAGAGGAGCGAAAATAAGATTCCTTTGAGTCACAAATAGAAGCAGATTTTTTTGGGTACCCATTTATATCAAACATTCATTTTCCCTTTTGCATCTTTCAAATAACCATAGGAATATTAACTACTGTATGTGATGGGAACAGTTATGTTAAATATGAACCATTCTAGACATAGGGAAATCTAACTATATGACATGTTCATATATTAAGAAATTAGCTATGCATTAAATGGAAAATACAGTTTCTTTCTAACTTAAAATAATATGAAAGTCTACTGAAATAATATGAAGATTTTCTGAACCGTTTCGTTGATTAAAAAAAAACAAATGTTTTTGGTTGTCTCCCATATCAGATCAAATCTAGAAAGATTCTGGAATGATTTTTCAGGGTAGATAGCATCCAGCATCTACCCAACTAATTTGTCTTTCCTATCTGCTCTCATCCACCAACACTGCTGATATCCTACTTTTTCCTATGTTTTCTCCCCTGAATTACTTCTATACTACTCATATTAGTATCTGTTCCCTGGACAAAACAGCTTCATTTTATCATGTATACAAAGAAAAGCACGTGTGTTTAGGTATGGACTTCCGAAATATTTTAATGTTCAGAACAGTTCATGCTTGCAATGTTTTTCATGTGTCTTAGAAACAATTCATTTTTGTTTTATCCTTTTAGTCCAAAGCACAAGAACTTACAACAGTAAAGATGTCTAAATTTGGAGGAGGCATTGGTGTACCTAGCAAGGAGAAAAGACTAAAAGAAGCAGCAGAGATACATCTGAGACTAGGTCAAATTCAGAGATACTGTGAACTTATGGTGGAGCTTGGAGAGGTAAATATCTGGAGAATTTTATAATACATACATTTATTATACTCCATACTAATATCGTAAAACACTTTAAAGGAAAATATAGCAAAAACAATAGCAATAGCAATAGCACTGATTTATTTATTTATTTATTTTATTAAATTTGTATGGTGCCCAATTTCCGCAGGACTCCTGGTGGCTTAGACTTATATACTGCTTTAAAGTGCTTTACAGCCCTCTCTAAGTGGTTTACAGAGTCAGCATGTTGCCCCCAACAAGTTGGGTCCTCATATTACCCACTTCAGAAGGATGGAAGGCTGAGTCAACCTTGAGTCTGGTGAGATTTGAACTGCCAAATTGCAGGCAGCTAGCAGGCAGCAGAAGTAGCCTGCAGTACTGCACTCTAACCATTGTGCCGCCATGGCTCATAAAAGAAATTTCAATTAGTCTAAAGCACGGGTGTCAAACTCTTCAGGTCCCATTGCGTCATGTGACGTATTGCAACATTTTTTCCCTTCATGAAGCTGAGGTGGGTGTGACCTGCATGTGATGCATCCTGCCTGCCAGTTTGACACCCCTGATCTAAGGAATAAGAGTTAGTTTTAAATTTCTCTGTGGGAGCTCCGTCCCTCTGGAATTTGCTCCCTGCAGAAATTAGAACCATCTCTAGTCTACCTGTTTTCCGCAAGGCCGTGAAGACCTGGCTTTGCCATCAAGCATGGACCTGATCACTTGTTTTCCCATCCCCTTTAGTGGTTTGATTGATTGAGTGAATGTGTTTTTGAAATTTTATTGTATAGGAATTGTTTTTTAAATGTATTGTTTTTGCCACCTCGAGTTCCCCTTTTGGGTGAAGAGAGGCGGGGTACAAATCTAATAAATTATTATTATTATTATTAGGATCAGGTTTGGCGTAATACATTTCTGAATGCTAGATAGCCCTTTTTCTACTGTTACAGATAAATAAAGCTCTGGGTCTGTTTTATCAAACACCTTTATATCCTTGGGGAATTTCTGAATATAAAAGCAACTAATGCATTTAAAGGTCTGGATCTGGAGCCATTTAGCCATGTTTGAAGAAACAGTCATGCGAATTAAGATTTTCCTTTTCCAGTACTGTTTTCTTACTTACCTGGATGAAGACAAAATATATTTGGAAATTGAAAATTTAGATCAACTGGCTGGAATATTCCAATGATTTGGGGTCCTCCCACCATGCCTTTCCTTTGTAGAACTTACATCCTTAACTTAAGAATCCAAAAAGTAGGATTGAGTAATGTTCCGAATGAGAAAATAGTCTCTGCCCCTAAATCTCTCTCTCTCTCTCTCTCTCTCCCTCCTCCCTCCCCACCTCTCTGTATGTGTACTTATGTGTGTGTGTGCGTGCATGCATGTGTGTATTTTTCTTGTTTCATTTTTCTTTATTATTACATTTATTTGCTGCTTGTCTTGTGTATTTCTCTTTCATGAGAGAAATAAGGAAAAAAAGTAAAGTTTGAGACGGCCAAAGTGTGGAATAATTCTGTGTTAGGCATGAAAAATTCACTTTGTTGAAGACCATGCAGAAAAGCTCAAATTTTGATCTGTATTTATAGCATTAGTAAATTACATATTAATATGTCTTACTCCCACCATTAACATACAATCATCTTCCTACAAGTAATTGTCAAACACGGTTCAGTCTTCTAGTCATCATGTCACTGAAAATTGAAACCAGTATAGCACCGGTTTCTTAAAGTTTAAGTACATTCCTGCGTTGGCCCACGCAGATGTCCATTTTCTATTAGGATTAACTGGTTCAAAAGTCTTTTTTGTGAATGTTGCCAATCCCATTTATTCATTTTTCTCAAAAGCCTGGTACCCCAGCAGAAGAAATCACACCACTGGAGCACAACAGCACATAAAGTGATTTTAGGCATCATGGCAGTTTCCAGCAGACCAGCACATGACAGAAAGCAAGGCATTTGGTCTTTGTACAGTTACTTGACTGACAAATGACTGTGGAAAACATTACACGGGCTTCTTCTTGCAGGAATAGAAGCATGCCTGTTCTGAAACTCTTTACAAGATAGCTTTGGAGAAGTGGTTCAGGAGTAACCACAGAGCTGATATCATTTTCTGCTCTGCCTCTTTCTTACTTTACAGGTGGCATTTCCTTGCATGGCAAGCTACGTTTCTCTGTGGCTTTGAACATGGCTCGTTTCTTTCATTTTATACCATTTCCACCATACCAAAGGCAAAGATGATTCTTAAACACATTGCAGAATTGTAGTTTTTGATATATTTTTTCATTGACATTATTGTATATAAAATACAAATGAAAATAAAACGGAAACTGGGAAAAGGAAAGAGATGGAAAGAAAAAATGAAGAATAAGAGTGAAAAAAGCATTGACTTCCAACTTTTTTCAGTGCAGTAAAGTAAGAAATAGATAAAACATATTAAAACCTTAACCTTTTAGTTTGCCTACTTAATAAGTACTAGAAATTTCTATAACAACTAACTAACTTAAACTGCAGAATCCAAAGTCAAGACTTCATTTTTTTCTGTCTCAAGCTACCCGCCATACAACTGTTGGGTCAGAGTGCTTACAGAACACCAAGAAGATTTCTAAGTCAATCGCACGCAGTGCGCGTTTGACAGGCAATCTGCAAGTGCGCCCGTGAAGCGCATAACCAGCAAACTGGTATGAACCCACCCCTGCCTATCTCGGGCTTGCCAGAGATCATCGACCAACATGACCAATGCTGTCTCAGTGCTGTGCCCAGGTCTGAAACTGGACTGAAAGGGGTCCAGATAATCCGCTTCTTCCAAGGTTTCACAGAGCTGCAGTGCCACCACCTTCTCAACAACCTTCTCTAAAAAGGTTGGAGACTGGATGAAAGTTCTTTAGTTCAGCCAGGTCCAAGGCAGACTTCTTGAGGAGGAGTCTCACCACTGTCTTCTTCAAGGCAGGTGGGAATAACCCCTCTCTCAAGGAGGCATTTATAACTGCCTGGAACCAGCCTCATTTCACCCCCCAACTGGCCAAAACCAGCCAAGAGGGGCATTGGGCCAGTGAACAGGTGGAGGCACTCACAGCTACCATGGTCTCATCCACTTCATCAGGGCCAACAGGATCAAACTCATCCCAGCTAATCCAACTAAGACCTGCCCCCATCAACTCTGTAGCACTTGTCCAGTTGGAGTCCATGTCTGTCCGCATCTGTGCAACTTTATCTGACAGATATTGACTAAATTCCTCAGCATGCCCTTGCAAAGGCTCATCTCTTGTTCCCAAATTGAGAAGGGAACGGGTCACCTTAAACAGGACGGCTTGGCGACAATCTGCAGATGCAATAAGAGCGGAGAAGTGCGAACACTTCAATGCCCTTATCGCCACTAAATAATTCCTAATATAGGCTCTTAATAGTGTTCGGTCAGATTCGGAGTTACTGGTTGCTCTAAACATCTCTTCTGGTGCTTCATCTCTCAGAGCTCTTCAGTAAACCAGGGAGCCCTCTGGGATCTGCACCTAGTGAGAGGTCCCAAAGGCACAACCCGGTCTAAGGCTCTAGCAGCTACCCCATTCCAGGACGCCACCAAAGTCTCCGCCGAGCTGTGGGCTAGGGAATCAGGAAATAACACCAGCTCCCTCTGGAACTGCAATGGGTCCATTAGGTGCCTGGGGCGGAACCACCTAATTGGTTCCACCTCCCTGCATTGGTGGACAGGCATCCAGAACTCTAGCCTCAACAGGGAGTGATCTGTCCATGGCAAGGGTTGACTGACTATATCCCCTAATTTATGATCACATTTCCACTGGCCGGAGATAAATATTAGATTGAACATGTGACACCCCCCCCCGCATGAGCCAGAACCTGGATTACTTGGATCAGGTACATGGTTGCCACAGAGGTCATGAACTCCTTTGTCGCATCTGAGGCCTCACCAAGGGAGGGCAAGTTAAAGTCCCCCAGAACCACAAGTCTCTGAAACTCAACCACCAAACTGGCTACTGCCTCAAGCAACATAGGCAGGGCTGTTGTCATGCAGCTGTGAAGTAGGTACATGATCAGCAAGCCCAACTGTACCCCTAAGTCCAACTTCACAAAGAGGGACTCACACCCGGGAATCTCCGGCCCAGTGCCTTTGCGAGGGTGCAAACTCTGGCGTGCAATAATAGCCAATCCACCACTCCTGTTCTGGGGTCTAGCCTGGTGTAAAACCTGAAACCCGGCTGGGCACATTTCTGAGAGTGGGACACCTCCCTCATACCCCAGCCAGGTTTTGGTTATGCAAACCAGGTCTGCCTTCTCCTCCAGGATCAAATCATGGATCAGAGGGGCTTTATTAGAAACAGACCTGGTATTAAGCAGCAGGAGCCTGAGTCCAGGGCCCTGTATTCCTGCGCCATCGGGTACCTGAGATGAGCTGAAGATGTTGAACTGTTTGGTCAAAAGAGCTGGACTCCTCAGTGACAGAGCCTACATCTAAGCCAGGAGATTAGATCATATTTATCATATGTATCTTAGTATCTGCATCCACATCTAAAGAACTGGATTTAGGAACACACTGTAGGCAGGAAATTTGAACATTGAGTTAAAAATGAAGTTCATGATAATGGATATAAGTTAAGAATGTAATTTTTGGTTAGAGAAACCAAGATTTTTGTGTAATCAGGAGAAGAAATTATATTTCATATACATATTCCTTCTAAATGTCTCCAGGGCATTAGCAAGAGAGCCATCGAGGATCATCATTAAACTTCTGATTGTCTGAATTCACAGTGGCAAAAGGCTATTTAAACAGAATTCTGGTTCATACCAATCTTGGTTTAAGAGTCCCTCAGGCCTTTCAGCAATGCAATGTTGTTTGGTTGCATATTAAGGCAGTATTAATAACTACAGCTCAAAGGGAGCTCGAGGCAGGCCAAAGATATGACTGCTCTGCAAGATTTTATAGTGATTAAAGTTTATAAGCTTCCTCATCTTGTTGTCTAGTATTTATTAGAGGAGGATTAGAAGAAAGTGCCTTTGTCAGTGGCTCTTCTCAAGCTCCAGAATGGTGGGTCAAGATGAAACCGGCAGATATTTTTATTGAGAGAGGCTTTTTGTGTCTAAGATGATTAGTATCAGAGGTAGCTGCTATTGTTTATTTCAGTTTTTTAAAAAATAGATATTTGTTGCTGCATCTACATTTATAATTAGTTATCTTGGGAATGATTTTTAATGAAAATTTAGAAAATACAGTAAGTGCTGCAAACCAATAAATAAAAAAATCACGGACAAACCTCAGAAACACCTTTATTAATGGATTGCAGTGTCTATGTAACATACTCAGCAACGTTGGATTTTTCTCTTTTTTGTTAGAGGTATCATAAGTGACCACTGGACAGTATTCAAAGTTCAGGAGAACCAAGGTGGGAAGATTTGATCCATTCTATCTTGCTAATGCTGCAGAATCAAAGTTACATTAAGCGACGGTTGGGGAAAAGTGAAAGGGAAGATCAATCTGCAGAAACCTGCCATTTCAGTAAAATATATGAGATTTTCCATCTGTGATGTAATGTATTAAACATTAAATATATTAAACTTTTAGAAAATAATCTCTTCCAATGCCATAGATTACGGGTGTCAAACTCACCGTGTCAACGTTGCTGTCACTTGATGTTTCCTGTTCACAGAGCTGAGGTAGGCGTGGCCTGCACGTGACCCATCTGGCCCGTGGGCCGCCAGTTTGACACCCCTGCCATAGATTAAAAATAGAAACAGATTTGGACAATTCGTACTATTCTCTTAAAGGCCATTGTCTAAATCCCCCTCCTTGCTTATCTTCAATAATTGAAGGCTGCCCTCCAGCTTTTCTCTGATTGATCAAAATATTTCAAATGGAAAAACTCTGATCAAAACAGGAATAGTAATTCATGAGGAAAAGTTTACAGGTGGATAGGGACTCTATCATTGTTGCACAGGAGCAAATGGGACGTTTGAAGTTTAAGTTAAGTACATCCACTTCTTAGAAAATATAAAATAGTAACAGCAATGCATGTAGATATATTTTATTATTACAAAAACATTTTGCTAAGCTTTCTAATATCATTTTTTTAAAACCTGGGTAGATATAGATATCTAGCTAGCTAGCTAGATGAGAGATAGATGAGAGAGGGAGGCAGGGAGGGAGAGAGAGATAGATGAGAGGGGGGATGATTGACAGACATAGAAATAGACAGAGATAGACAGGCATGAGAGACAGATCACACACACACAGAGTGAGATGTGGCTCTTGTTTAAAAATGATCTGTGAAATTTTCTAATTTGTTAGATTCTTGTTTATCACAGATTTGTTGAAAAAAGAGCAGAATTGGATTTGCTGAACTAATTTGATGAATTGAGATACACTGATATTTGCTTACAGTATTTTATTTTAGCAATTCAACTTTTAGGAGTAATCCTACGGTCTCTACCGATTGCATTTTGGTGTTAGTTTGAAGGGATCTTTCCTGCTGGGGCCATTACCTCAGGACATGACTTCCTGGCTGTGACAGGTCAGTCCCCAACTCTTGTGCCTTTAGAATATTGTAAAAACGTGCATTTTTATGTCAGTCCTTCCCCATGTTAGTTCACCCCAAGAGGTGTCTTTTTAATGGATTTGGGTGCGTCTCACTCTGTGTGTATTACATTTTTTAAATCATAAGGATTTTTAATAATGCGAAAGATGTATGTATACATAAATAAATATATTGGGATTGCTTTAATCAAATTCACAGCAAATATAGTTGAAGAAAACAATCTTTCCCTGTAACTGACAACAATGGTGTAAGACAGTAATTATGAATTAGGAAACTGTATGGAATAATCAAGCATGATAAAAATATATTTATTTCCCTTACTGCATATCTGATTTCTAAGCCCTTCAGGGAGAGACAGAGACAGAGAGTGAAAAAAGCAGTCTAAATTGTGAAGCCTGAACAAATTAAATAGCAACCTGAAAAATAAATGTCTTGCCAGTCTTCTTAAGATTACTTTTTTTTCAAGGTAGGCTGCCATTAGTTCCACTCTGCAGGTGTGCAATGCAGGTGTGCAGTAAAAATGTAGAATAGTGGAATGCCTGAGGCTACCCAGTGAGTGCCAAGCTTTATGAGCAGCAGAAATGTGTGATGCAGCTTTTGATAGATTGATGGTTTAAAACACAGAACAGGGTATGTTTGAAATGGCACATTCTATAAAAATAAACTGCATGTCCACTGAAACCCCAGCACTGTAGTAGAAAGATTAAGCATGGTTACTTTGAATGGATGACTGTGAATCTGATACAGAGCATATCATTGGAATGTATTTTTATTTATCCTAGACTATATTGTAATAAGGAGATTTTCTAAGATTAGAGGCCTCAATCATGCTCTACCTCTGGTAATTGTACAATCAACTCCTTCTTCCTTCCTTCCTTCCTTCCTTCCTTCCTTCCTTCCTTCCTTCCTTCCTTCCTTCCTTCCTTCCTTCCTT
>JANHGC010006820.1:98285-114020 GCA_027560395.1 Boaedon fuliginosus | reverse complement strand
CCAAACAGCCTCCATGCTTCCAGAGTGTTTTTCCCCACTTGGAACTGAACCCAGAAAGATATTTCTTCCAACACTCTTAACCTGCCTGAAACTATCCTTCAAGGGGTATGACACAACTAGTGGATGTAACCCTTTTTATGTTTCATAAACGTGCAAGAGAAAGCAGTAATTGCTTTGTCTCCTGCTTATATCTCCTGACATGAAACCAATAGGCTCAACCTGTGGGATTGCCTGAAATTATATTCAGGAGACAATTCTGACATTTCACTCAACCTCCCTTTCCTTTTCTCCCTGATAATACAAATGATAGTGGCAATTATGGAAGGTGCAGCTGTATTTTTTTTTCATCTGCCAGAGAAGTTAAGAGATGAACGCAAAGAGGTTGCAGATGCTTTTTGTGGTAACAGCCATGGTCTCAAAATAATTGTTTAACTTTTCTCTCAAAAGCAAAATTGAAAGAAGTAGCAACTACTGTTGCCTCTTTTACCTTCTTAGTCCATGACACAATACATATGTTTACATCTTGTCATATGCAACAAGGAGGACTATGCTTTATAGGGGAAGAGGGGAAAAGTGACCAAGCAAAAATGAGGGCTTATCACATTTCCAGCTAATTATTATTCTTTCACTGAATGTAGATGAGATATTGAGAGAATAAAGAAGGCTGGTTTTCAAAAAATAATTCTTACTAATAGGCCCATTATTATGGGTAATTTGAGACCCATATCTGCCTTCCAACAAGTCAGAGACAACCTTAAGATACTTTAATGAGAAGACTCTTTTCTGCTCCAGTTATAGGATATGCACAGATATAGGTGTGTGGGCAGATGATCAGTTAATGTATGCAAACTCACACATCAGGAAGCATTATGGAGCCAACACTCCCTACTTTGATGCCAACAGAGGATGACTAACATGGAAGCAATAGTGGAACTCACTCCTCAGCTTTTAATATTGCTCCAAGAAAAAAGCTCAAGAGAGACAATATGGGGGAAATAAATGTGTAGACATTTATTTGGCTGTATCAGGAAAAAAAGATGAAAAGCAACTAACTGTAAATTAAATAAAAATATGAAAGAAGAAATATGACACAGTTGGTAGGAAAATAAACATTCTAGAAAGGAAAAAAATGGTATAAGTATAGAACGAAACAAGATGGATAAATCAGAGACTGGTATGGAGACGGAAAGACAGAATTAAGAAATACGGAGATGAATTATACCAAAAAAACCAAAAAGTGGAGTATATTCTGCTCAAAGTTTTGTTACACTGTTAACAGAAGTTACAATACAGTTAAGCGCCTAAAAGGAAAAAAGAAATGCTTGAATCGAACCATGAATCATAACTATTTCAATAGAACTTATTCCTAAACAAGTATTTATCTAATCCATTTGAATAGAAGTATAATCTTTGACTTCCAAATTGGAAAAGAATGCTTACTATTTAGCACAGGAACAGATTTTTCCTTTGGAAGATTAGTTGTACCGAACGAACGAGCCAAGATAGAAGAGCGATCAATGGCAAGTTGTCTGAGTGTTGGTTTAATACCGAACCGTGCTATAAATCAACAGAGTCATTTATCTTAAGCAACACATAATGTTATTACATATGCCAACTGCATTGTATAAAATTTATATTTCTAAACCACCAATCTCCCTCATAAATTATTAACTTCTATTTATGATTATTAAAGAAAATGTTTCATTAAAGAGACAATTGAAAAAATATAGCTGGAGATAATGCAGCCATTTGATGTTCTGATAGCTCATCATAAATCTATTCAAATTTAAAAATAAAGCATGTCTACAGTATATATAGTGACAATTTTTTTAGTTACCATCTGCTTTTTTTAATCCATAGAGTTTAAGACAGATAAAACACTAATTGCAAAACAATCGAACAGTTAACACTTAATAAAAAGAGATGATAGAAAGCAATCTAACAATGCAGGTTAAGTATTCAACTAATCAATATTAGATATTTTCTATTACATTTCTATTCTATTATTGTTTTGCCTTCTCAAAACAAAATTAACAAACCTGAAAACCCGTGGTTTCAGAAATCTTTCACTATCTAAACTGAAAAATAGAATAATCACAAATGGCCCAAAAAATAAGAGCAGGAGTGACTTCCAATTTCCCCACTGGTTTTCTTTGTGGGTATCTGACAGGAAACATTGGAAATCTTCCCTTCCCTTGCCAGGAGGCTGGTGACTGGCTGCAGCCAGGGTGGATGAGTGGCCAGTGTGCTGCGGGTTCAAAGGGACTCATGGTGTATGCCCTGCAAGCTTCCCATAAGCAAAAACTTTGCTTTTGGGAAGGAGCATCAACAATCATCTCAGTTCCTTCCCAGTTCTCCACGGGCTTAGGGAAAGCCATCAGGAAATCATCAAAATCATGTGACTACAGCCAAGTGCAGCAGCACAGTGGCAGAGCTGAACCAGCAAAAAAATATTCCCAAATTTTATACCCTCAAGACTAATGGGACCCCAGTGTTGTGTAAGTTGGCCTATTTTGCCTTGTTAAGTAGCATTTCACAGAAGCTTACACAGTTTCAAACAGACCCAAGACTTTTTGTAATATAGATGAAAAGCAAATTAGATCTACTGCAGCAGATGGCCCTTCTAACTCTTTCTGAGTTCTTATCAAATTGATTCTGGATAAACTAAAAGCCATGGAGATCCTTTTAAGGTAAGTTTGAAAAGTGCAGCTAACTTTATTAAGTTATGCAGACTGGGAAAATATCCTTATGTTATTCAAAAAGATGTTCTGAGAAAGATACTTACATGGATGTTGTTCCCTCTCCATTAACCTTCGTTGCCTATGTATATCAAGGATGTCATTTATTTTCTGTTTGTTTTTATAAATATCAGGTTCTGCCATTATTTCTGTCATACTGATATTGTTTTTAATAGCCCTTGAAGCAGTTGATCTAGCAACCAGTGGTAAATTTTCCTGGTAAATACGATCAGTAAAATCAATCTCTTCCTCTTGAATATGTTTTATACTACAAGAAAAAAAGAAAGCACATTCCAGTTTCTTTCACTAATCAAGTTATAAAGCAATGCTGAATTGCCTGTGTGCTTACTATATACGTATATTCTTAAACTTCCCCAAAATAACTTGAAATTCTATAGATTCACAAATCAATGACTACATTTATTTGTTGTTGTTTTCTTCCCATCTAATTTAGTTTTTCCTGGGAAAATTATAGTAGTGGATTGTGAGCCTCAAGGCAGGAATTGTCTTGTCTTCTCTGCTATTTAATCCTAATATTTAGGTATCAACATGCAATTTTCAAATATAGCACTGAAGAAACATACCGACTGTTTGTCAGCATTGTATAAATATCTTGTACAAATATTTCTGCAGCTCCTGGTTTACAATGAATTGTCCCATCAATTAACTCTCGGGTAGGCTTCAGGTTCCTTTTTGTAAAAAACTTTTAACAAAGAGGAAAAATACATGAATTTATTTTCTTATCCTCAGTTATTTATCACAAATAACAAGGGATAAAACAGCTTACTTTACATAATGCAACAATTGCCATCAGTGTAGACTATGATGTCTGACACAGTATCTGTGTAACAGAATTGGAAAGACACAACTATAAATATGTAGTATTTCTCTGCAGTTGCTACAAATACCATTTTTATATTCCACTTGAAAAACAATAGCATAAATTATTTGTCTATGACTGCTGACTGTATACTAATTTCCAGTAGTCTAAAGAAGAAATAAGAAAATCTCATTTTATTGTAACTTTTAAAATACTTCAACATTTATAGAAGATTCATAATTTCATTTATTCACCTTTTCAAGCAGTACCCAGTTACTGAGTTTGACACTTAGGGAGGTTCCATTTACAAAGGAATGCATATGAATGTCTTCTGGAAAGTACCGAGAGAATATTTCAGCAATAAGGTAGCCATTTGAAAAATCCCTATTCGAAATAAAAATATAAAATTAGAAAATTGAATGAAAGACTAACTTTTGTAGGATTTATCTTAATTTAATTATGTCATTCCCTAACTGTAGATGATTGTAACTTAAGAAGATGATTGTTTTGGGCGACTTGTTAAATTTATATACTTAGTTATACTTCCTTTTCCGAAAAAGGGATATAAATCAAATCACTCTTCCCCCTTGGAAGAGTGTTTGTTTGTATGTAGTATGAGTGGTTTGTTGTTAAATTTATTATTACGGTTTTATGATGTATTTTAACAAATGTTGTGAGCCGCCTCGAGTTCCCCCTGACCGAGGAAGAGAAGAGGGATATAAATTTGATAAAATAAATAAATAAATAAATAAATAATCCACAAAATGTGAAGAGAAGAGTCTTTCGAAAAGACCCTGATGTTTGGGAAAGATTGAAGGCAACAGGAGAAGGGGATGGTAGAGGATGAATAGTTAGTTTAATCGACGCAGAAGGCCTGAGTTTGGGCAGACTCGGGGAGACAGTGAGGGACAAGGAGGCCTGGCATGCTATAGTCCATGAGATTGTGAAGCATCTGGACAACAGCAAAATACATCCTTCTAGAAAAAGGCTTAACGAAAATCCTTTCCCATTGTTGTCTTCATATCCCAGATAAATAAAACAATTTATTTTGTTATGCAACACCAAAATCAAATTTCCTTTCCTGAAAAAAATAAAAAAGCAAGAATTGAATGATAATAATCATATGATATAACCTTTTCCCATTTTATCCTTCCTAGCATTTTCTCACATGTGCAAGATCTATTTTCCCCCAGATCAGCTGAGTTTTGATCCATTTTTATAACAAGAACTGACTAGCTGGCTCATTATCTGAGCCTTTTCTGTGTCTCCCAAAAGTTCACCCTTTGTCTTTAGAATTTAGACCTGCATTCATCTGGAATCAGTTCAATACAGATATAGGCTTTAATTTGAAGGAAAAAGATCTATTGTAAGGAAATGAGAGAATAATAACATTGATAAATATATTCCAATGGATCTGTCTGTACTTCCCCCTTAGGCATGATTCCAATGAGAACATAAAAAGCACAAGTCTATAAGCAAAAAGAATCTCAAATCAATTAGTCAATACATTTATTAGGATCAACCAAAACTTCTTAAAACTCTGCAACATCCAAGATTCTATATCAGACAAGGTAATACAAAAAGAAATAAAAGAAAGATGTAGAAAAATTTAAAAAAATTAGACCAAGCACTGAAATAATTAACTTTCTCATTAAGAGTCAATATCAAGATGCAGACTGAATGAATTCATCACTTTCTTTTTTTAACCTTAGTTTCTTGTATAGTTGCATTTAATACCTACCGATAGTATCTATAGCTACCACTTTAGCTTCCTGAAAATTAGTTCTGGAGTCAGTATTTTAATAATTGTACAATGGTTTCAATAAATGTACAAATTGTCTTCAAACACAACAAGACTCAGGTCTTAAGTCATACATCTTAAAGAAAACCTGCTTTTTAAATAGCCAAATTGTAGAAATTTGGTAATTAGCTAAATTAAAAACTCAACTATGGTTTGTTCAAATAAGAACACAATGACACTGTATGCAAGCTATAAGGCTATGAGTTTCTTTGTAAAAAAGAGAAAGTGTATTGGGGTTAGAGCACAACTATGGGGCATATGTGAATTTTGTTGAGATTCTTTGGCTATTTCTAACAAACAACCCTGTTTAGAAACCCCATTTTGGAATTTAAAATGAACAAAAACAACATTTAAAATATATTTTCTATTTCTACAATTTGTCAAGTACCATTAGATTCTTGGCCATCTGACCAAGAACAAGAAGTCTACAAGAGGAAGAAAAATAATGACAATCCTCTTCCTGAATTTATTTGTCTTACCTACGGAAGTTCTTTGGTGAAAAAGTGAGGTCGAGACTTTGAAGCCATCGCAGTACTGTCAGGGGCAATCCAGTACGCCCTGGACATGTGGAGTATGACATGAAGGCAAGAGAATTCTTCTAAACTGAAGACTTAAGTTCTTGTATTTTTTTCCACTTTCGCACCTGTCACATTTTACATTAAAACACCACAAGAATTAAGACACTATTATGGTCACCCACTTTATCTTATCAATCTAATTTTGTCATATTAGTTTAAAACTCCTATAAGCTATAAATTCTCCATAAATTGGACAGCATTAATTCCCAAGGTTTTTTTTATTTAAACATTTACTTTATCTTATCAATCCAATTTTGTCACTTTAGTTTAAAACTCCTATAAGCTATAAATTCTCCATAAATTGGACAGCATTAATTCTCAAGGTTTTTTTATTTAAACATTGTCTTGCATATGAAATTACATCTTCCTCAGCAAATATTTAAAGAAAATAGCATTTCTCTACTTGGCACTAAGGGGACGTTGTAGTTCAGTGGGTAAGATGCTGAGCTTGTCGATCAGAAAGATAGGCAGTTTGAATCCCTAGTGCCGCGTAACGGAGTGAGCTCCTGTGGCTTGTCCCAGCTTCTGCCAATCTAGCAGTTCGAAGCATGTAAAAATAGTAGAAAAATAGGGAATACCTTTGGTGGAAAGATAACAGCGTTTCATGTGCCTTCAGCGTATAGTCAGGCTGGGCACATGACTACAAAGAGACGTCTTCAGCTTTGAAACGGAGATGAGCACCACCCCCTAGAGTTGGGAACCGACTAGCACATATGTGCGAGGGGAACCTTTACCTTTACCTTATCTATTTTAGGGTGGGTGTCATAATTTAACATGCCCTCTTTTTTACCCAAATTCAGCTTCTTCTGCAAAAGAGGTGCTAAAATAAGTCTGTGGGGATAACCATGGGATCAAATTTCCATGCTTTATGCTTTTAAAATTAGAGATTTATTGCTTTGGAGTAAGAGAAACAGAGAAAGTGGTTTGAACATAGATCAAGATGGCTAAAAGTAGTAGGCATAAGAGAATTATACACACAATATATGGCAGGCATTGACATGGTTGGGTAAGAGAGAGAAAAGTCAAAGAGGAAGCAGATGGATCTCAGCATTAGTGGCAGAAAATGGATTGGCCCGAAGGGTGGAAATGACCTGAAGAGAGAGCATCGAGCATTAGCTCAACAATTTATTTAGTGATATAAGGACATTCTGCCAAGTTTCTACTCTCACTTCAGTATTTTTACCTGGTAACACTAAAAGAACAATGAAGAGCAAATTGCAATATTAGTATGAACTCAATAGCCAGGTCTGGGGTTGCAAAAATCAAATATCCTTAGCCATCAAGTATGATGATTAACAGAACATCTATGGAAGGAAAAACACAATCCTAATTCATGTTTATTTGGAAGTAAGTCCCATTATATAGCAATAGGTACTTCAGATTAAACAGGTTCTTGAAATCTAGTACTAAATGACACAGGAAATGTGTATCATTTTAAATATGGAATATGTAGGGAAATAAGCAACATTGATTGTTCAATAACTGATTATTTATTAGATGTATGCATGCAATAAATATTCGACAGAAGTGTTGTGGAATCTTTTAAACACACAGAAGCTCTATGCCAGTGGTTCTCAACTTGTAGTCTGCAGGCCACTGGGAAGCTGTGATGTTATCACAGGGGGTCTGCGAAGGCTTGCAAAAATGTTATGATTTAAATCTTGAGTTAAGTCTCTGGGGTCTGTGGTGAAGAAAAGATTGAGAACCACTGCTCTATGCCATTTGTTAGAGCAGAGATGATTCTTTTGAGTTTTCCAGGCAAGCCTGTAAAAAGCTTCCATAAAATCAATAAAGTTGCATGTCTTTAATGTAGCCCCTAAAGCTGTGATGGCGAACCTATGGCACGCATGCCACAGGTGCACGCAGAGCCCTCTCTGTGGGTACGCAAGCCGTTGCCCCAGCTCAGTTCTGCCACTCATGCACACATGGCTCCCTCCAGCCAGGTTTTTGGGTCTCTGCTATGCATGCATGGGGGTGGGGTACATGCATGGGGGATGCACATGCATACAAGAAGGGTGGGTGCATGTGTGGGAGATGTGCATGCTTGCATGGGAGTCATGCACATGCATTGGGACATGTGCGCATGCTTGGGGGTGGGGTGCATGCACGGGGGACGCATGTACATTGCATTTTGGGTACTGGGTGCCGAAAAGATTTGCTATCACTGTCCTAAAGCATCTGGTTTTTTTTTTCAGGCTGATGTTATTGTGCATGTTTTAATAAATAGCACAGAAGCAGAAAGGTGCTGTGTTTGCACAAAGCCAAGAGCATTTCTTCCAAATACTTTTTTTAAAATGTGCCCAGCCCTATCAACTATAAATATGCATATCTGAAATAAAATTGAGCTTACCTCATTTGTTGGGGCTGCAGAATACGGAGTGAAAAAATGATAAAAAATATTCTTTTCCAGAAGATTTACTGTGCCACTAAATAAAAACTCAGTTTCGGACAAAATATTCACCACATTCTGAAATAAGCTACTAAACTAGCACAGCAGGTATTAGAGGCAATTCTTCAATGCAGGTATTACATGGGGCACAGAATGTAAGTTTCTGTGTTATTTTCTATGTGCAAAATGGTAATTTGCAGAACACATACTATAGAGCTCTAAATTTTTTAAGAACAAGGCAGTCTTTTTCTCAGGTTCACATTATATGAGGCTTTATATATGAGATTCATTGTTAAGTACAAGTTAGGTATCCTACAGAGTTTAGTTTCCATGGTTTACTACTGAATATACTAAACTAAGTTATTACTCTTGACAATGGAGTATTAACTTAGTGAAGTGCAAGGAAAGAGTGCCACTTATTGGTTCAACGTTGATGTCAATTTGATTCAGTTGTAAAAATTCAAAATTATTTCATCTAAATGTACTTACCATTTAATATCTCCTTGCTATAGCAACTGTGTCCAGCATGCTTCACATTCATTTGGATGTCTGCTGAATTTTCCAATAAACGGTATGCAATTTTCTCATTCAATGAAGTTTTGCAATTACTAAGAAGTCAATAGAATGGTAGAGGAGTACGAAGCATTCCACTGTTTTCAAAGGAGATAATACCATTAAAGATTCCTATAGGGATGCTGTCATTCTTGTGGGAGGCAGAAGCTTGGTGGGATCTCTGTATGGGGTTTCTGTTTTGTCAAAGGTTGGAGCAGATCTTTGGATAACTACATACCACACAAGGAGTAATGATCAAACAGGTTTATTAGTAATAGGAAAGGTACGTCTCAGCCGAGACTACATCTGTAGAAAAGTGAAGCAGTGGAGGGGCATGAAAGCCCCTTATATAGACAGGAGTCAACATCTCCCCCTACAGGTGCCCTAGGTGCAGCACTCCAGTTGCTGCCACCTAGTGGCACATTGGAGGCAGTATACAAGGCACACAATTTTGTGTGACAATCCCCTTCTACTGCCCCCACACCAGACCACACTCAAAGTATACAGACATGTATATAAATGATTACAGGATTAAGCACAGCTTCCCGCATAGGTACTAATGCCTATCACATGGCAGAGGTTTGGTAAATATGTCAGCCACCGACTCAACAGTCTTGCGGTTATAAACCCCATCTTAGTTAGCTGCCTTACGTTTCTGTACTTTATATCTATGTGCCTAGACCTAGGCCCTACAGAAAGTGCCCTGGATATCCCAATGGCCCTGGTATTGTCTTCCATTATGGGTAATGGAAGAGGTGGTGGCTCCTACAAGCTGCTGACCAGAGAGTCAAACCATGTCAGATCATTGGCTGCATCTGACAGGCAGGCATATTCAGATTCCACTGAGGAGCAGGAGGTGAACTTCTGTTGCCCCACATGCCAATGGATGGGGCTACCGTTGAGGAGGATGAGAAAGCCTGAGGTGCTTCTCCTGGTCTTGGGATCTTGGGCCCAGGCTGCATCAGCACAAGCAGACAAGCGAGCCATGTTCCTGGTGGTTGGCTCCAACAGTAGGGCAGCATCGGCTGTGCTGTTCAAGTACCTCAGTACCCTCTTTGCTGCCATCCACTGGAACTGCTTGGGATTTTCCACATGTTTGGCCAGCACATTCACTGCTAGAGCGATGCCTGGATGGCTCCAGCTGCTGATATAAAGCAAGGAGCCCACCACTGACCTGTACAAGGTGTTCTCCTTGAACTCTGGACTCTGTTTGTGCATGATCCCCCAGAAGTCTGTTTGCATAGGGAGACCAGTTTGGCGTTGGCCATCCTGCATTTGTTGAGGAGCTGCTCTATTTTCTCCCTCTGACACAATGCAAACCCCTTCTCAATCCTGGTGATGTAGACCCCCAGATACCTGTCCATGCAACCAAGTGACTTCAAGCTAAATTTCTTCCCAAGAGTCCTTGCAAACTTGCTACAACTGACCTGGCCTGGGCCTATGTAGAGAAGGTCATCCACGTAAACAAGGACCTTCTCTAGCCCCTCCTCTGAGCACTTGACAAACACACATTCATCAGCAGGAGATGTCTTGAAATCCATGTTGTGAGGGCTTTGGTCAGGCAGTCATACCACTGCTTCCCTGACTGTTTGAGTCCATACAAACTCTTTTTTAACAGCCAGGTGCGGCCTTCTGAGTCCTCAAACCCAGGGGCACTTCTGATATACAGACTGTGGTCAAGGTCTGCATGCAGGTAGGCAGTCTGGACATCAAATTGATAGACCATATCGCCCTTGGCTGCTGCAGTGATGAGTGCAGCTTTCACACTCTCAGCTCTCCCAGTGGGTGAGTACATCTCACAGTAGTCTTGGAAGTAAGTCTGTGAGAAGCCCTGGGCCACGAGTCTGGCCTTGTATAAGCTCTTGTTGTTAGGCAGAGGTTTGAGCTTATACACCCACCTAGTCCCAATTGACTTCTTGCCTTTGGGAAGTTGCTTGGGCACAAAGACTTTCAGCTGCTTTAGGCTGGCCATCTCATTTTCCATTGCAATCCTCCATTTCCTCTGCTCCTCATCAATTTGAGGACATCGGAGTAGGTTCTCGGGGCTGCTGTGATGGAATTGATGATGGTGATGTATTCTTCATCCAGCCTCTTAGGAGGGACTCCCTTAGTGGAGGGCTTGGACCTCCTAACCTCCTTCCACTCGCCATGGTTGTCATCTCCTGCTCTGCTGCTAGGAAGACCTGGGCACTGTGGAGCAGCTGCCACCTCTGTTGTAGGCCTTGTTCAGGTGTTGAGGCCTCTGCATCTGGAACAAGTGAATTTTCTGCCTTCTGGATTGGTTTCTGCTTCCTCTGCTGTGTTGTGACAGGTACATCTGTGTTACAGGGTGTGATTGACTCACCACTCGGATCTCCAGACATGTATACCCTGAGGTCATTGCAGTGGATGCATGACCAGCTGTCATCCTCTGCAAAGATTGCAGAGTTGGAGATCACGACCTTTCCTCTGCTGTCTAGGAAGCTTCCCCCTCTAGAGTGAAAGTCACTCCCCCTGGGTGTCAAGTTTGACAGGGACCCCCAACAACTGGGGTTTTTCCTCCCACAAGTGTTAACTTATATTCAGGAATATGGGAGGGACCTCCCTACAGAAGGATCCATGGTCAAGGTCATCACCCTGGCCCTAGAAGGGGCAGCTGTGTGCTGGATGGTGACCCTCCAAAATGCAGACACCTCAGAGCACCGCAACTTCAACAGTTTCATGATAGCCCTCAGAAAGAGATGTGAGGATGCCCTAGCCAACTGAAAGGCTAGAGACAGGCATGTCAGGCAAGGATGCCAGCCAGTCACAGAGTACATTGAAGAATTTTGAGACCTGGCCTGCTGCGTAGATTGGCTTGTGGAAATACTCATGAGCTAGTTCAAGGATGGGCTCAACAATGACTTGTACAATGCCTGTGTCACCTGTGGAGCCCCAATCTGTCTGCAGTACTGGTAGGTGTTGGCTGAGGAAGCCAAAATCGACCAAGCCCAAAACCACCAGTACAGTGCACCTGGAGGAGATCTCCACCCAAAGGGAGGAGGGAGATGGTCAAACCTCGCTCTGCCCTTCCACACTTGACCACCTGCTTCAACTGCAGAAAGGAAGGCCACTGTGCAGCTGACTGTCATGCAAAGATTCCTACCCAAAAAGGAGAGAAGCAGGAGGGAGGCCACAACCACATCCCAGGGACATCACTTTGAAGAGCTGTGGGATCATGGAGTTCCCTCCAGAGTCATCTTGGATGCCAGGAATTCTGACCCCTCCAGTGGAGGAGCCCAACAATCCAGAGAGTGACTACAAAGACCCTTTGGTAAGTGGGAATGTCAAACTCCTTACAATCCCCATAGAACTATTAATCCCATTAATGGGGAGAAAAATGAGACTTAAAGCATTGTTGGACTTGGGGTGCACAAGGAGCCTAATAATCCCAACTCTAGTTGGAGGACTGGGGATCCAACTAAGACCATTGAAAACCCCAGTCTCTTTCTGCCAACTCAATGGGTCCATTGCGGGAGGCACCCTGGCCATGTTTGCCACTCAACTGCTGGTGCTCATCATGGGAAACCTCTCCAAAGCCATTGCTTTCATCATGATGCTGGAGGACTAACCTGGCTAAAGAAGTGGAAGCCGAGGGTGGATTGGACGGTGGGGACCCTCTGATTTCCTAACAGTGAACTTCCCTAGAGGGAGGAGCCTTACAAGGCAGGAATGCCATGCAGTGAAGAAGTAGCTGCTGCAGTGACAAGCGTACCCCTACCAGTCATCCCCAGAGAATACCAAGACTTAGATGACATGTTTAGCAAAGCAGCTTCAGACGGACTCCCTCCTCATAGACCTACAGACTGTGCCATCAAGATTCTATAAAGGACTAAACTACCTAAGCCAAAACTGTACTCCATGACCCCCCAGGAGCTGGATGAACTGTGCCAATTCATAGACAGAAACCCCAAACAGTTTCATTGATCCCGCTAGGCCCAAGGTGGCTACCTCGATACTTTTCTGGGAGAAAAAAATGGCTCATTATGTCTATGCATGGGCTATAGAAATTTGAATTCTATATCAGCTGTGAGGAGGAGGTCAATGGAATCGTCGATGTCATCATAGCACGAAGAAATCAGACTCTTGCTGAATTTATTCACTAAGTGTTTATTATTATTATCTAATTCTAAATAAACATTATACAAAGATTAAGCTTGCCTAATTGTCCTTATTTTAATAATTGCACAGACATGCTTGAGGCATGTCTGCCCCTTTAACTAGTAATTTCAGAAAGAGCTCTGAGGGGAGGGAGTGTGTGGTATTTATAGATTAAAGCCACTCCATCTTCTATCTCCTTTAAATTGGAGGGAAAATCTAAGGTATAGATTTTCCCTTAAAAAAAAATACTTTTTGATTTAATTGGCATTATTTAACAGACATTTAACAGACACAGGCTGACACTCTATTTGCAAGAAAAACCTGTACCCCCAACCTCTGATGAAGGACATGATGGCCCATTTGGCAAAGGGGATGATTTTTTCCCATGTTAGATTTAAGGGAGGCTTATTACTAGATCCAGATTTGAGAGGGGGATGAATGGAAGACAGTGTTTAATTGCCCATTGGGCAATTAATTTCCCATTGGACAACTTTGAACTGAAAACACTTCAGTTCAAAGTTTTGCCATTTGGGCTCCAAGGTCCTCCTGCCATTTTCATGCAGCTGATTAATGAAGTGCTGCATGAGCAGTTGTACAAGGGTTTTTTGGTTTATCTTGATGACATATTAATTTACACTGAAACTAAGGCTAACATGTTAAGTTAGTGTGGGAGGTCTTGAAAAAGCTAAGGGCAGCGTAGCACTTCCTATTACTAATTTATTGAAAACCAAAGGGTTAGATAAGCCGAAACCCAGCCAGCTGCTAAAATGGTCTATGGAATGCCAAGCGACATTCAAGAAACTGAAAAATCTTTTTTCTGCCAAACCGGTGTTAAAACACCTGGATCTTTAGAAACCATTTGTAATTCAAGCCAATTCCTGTGATGTGGTAGTTGGAGCAATTCTACTCCAAGAAAATGAAGAAGGCAAACTGCATCCAGGCACGTACACCTCTAAAATGTTAACTGAAACTGAACAAAGGTGGGTGATATGGGAGAAAGAGGCTTTTGCAGTCAGCTAGGCACTCCTGACTTGGAGACATTTCCTGGAGGGGTGCAAAATACCCTTCCAAGTCTGGACTGACCACCAGAGGTGGTATTCAGCCAGTTCCGACAGGTTCCGGAGAACCAGTAGCAATAATTTTGATTGATTAGGGGAACCAGCAAATACCACCTCTGATTGGCCAACACTGGCAATTACCACCTCTGATTGGCTGACAGCATAGCCATACCCACAGAACTGGTAGTAAAAAAAATTGAATACCACCACTGCTGACCACAAGAATTTAGAAGTTCTCAAAATTAAGGGAACTGGCAATTACCACCTCTGATTGGCTGACAGGATAGCCACACCCAACAGGAAACAGGACTTTCTTTTCCAAGATGTGTGGGGGTGCCTGGACTCCAAGATTCCCCCTGAAGAAACATCAGTCCCGGACGACATACTGGGTGTTTGTGGCTGTCGGAGGCTTTGACCCAGCTCTCCTAAGTTTTGGGGGGTGCTGGATGAGATGTTCCATCTGCCCTCAGGGGGTTTCTCTTCTTGGTTTCTGGATTAACCTGACAAACTTGGACTGTTACATCTTGCCTTGGCAACTTAAACTCTTGATTCTTGACCGGCTGGAGATCTGCCTAATTAAGGCGGAGAAATCTGGCAGAGACAATGTTCATCGCTCAGCCAGATGGGAACTTGATTGGGAACTGAATGAAGAGCTATTTGAATGAGCCAGGATTATTGGGTTATCCTGGCTTGTTTTCTTGTGACTGAATGGCCAAACTGGACCTAGCTACCATCTAGGGGCTGACCAGAACTTATTGGGTCAGCTTACCTATTTGCCTTCGTTCCACACCTTGAACTTTGATCTACTCTCCCCCTTCTCTCTCTTTTTGCCTCCCTTTTCTTTTTTACCACCTGGTTATGATACTAGTTGTTGCTGCCCTCCCCTTCATCCTTTCCCTGCTTCCACTTTGTGTCTTCTTGAATTTTAAGTAGCCACATTGCACGCTGCACTTTAGGAGAGTATATTTTTATAAGGGATTGGTGTATTTTAGGTATTTTATGTATTTTATGTATTTTTAATATTTTTAATTATTATTGTATTTAATTAATTTTTAAGTAATTGGTAGAGTGGTTGTGTGATGGTGGGGAGGGGGGTCCTCCCACTAGGAAGGTATGGTGGGAGAGGGTGGAATGATCCCTTTAAGGGGTGAGGGCCAGCCAATTTCAGTGGTGACTGGGAGAGGCAGATATGGCGGGAGCTGAGGGGTAAGCCATCATCGGGGAATGTGTACTGGTCAATTGCTGGCGGTACTGTGTTCCGACCCCTCGGGCTCATCTCAGGGGCCTGTTGGTCTAGGAATTCTGGGCCCTGGGCTCCCAGGGACCTAGACAACCGACTGCAAGGGGGGACTGGGTGGTGTTGGGGTTATGGAGAGAGACGACAGCATTATTGGGGCTGTTGTCGCTGCTTGTGCTGCAATGACTTTGACCATCACGGCCCCCACTGGGATTTGGACAAGCCGGGATGACTTTGCTGGGGCAAGTGGCCAGACATTTCCTCTCTATCCTCCCAGCGGACCATGGAAGCTGGGAGGACTGTGGGGTGGATATCTCCCCCCTCCCTTGTGTGGAGGTATGACAGAATTGAGGACCCCGTAAACTAGTTTGTCAGCAGTCATCCTTCTGGACTGGGCTTTCCTTGATGAGGAAAAACAACTCCCTCCTCTTTCTCCCCTCAAC
>JANHGC010006820.1:66065-77330 GCA_027560395.1 Boaedon fuliginosus | reverse complement strand
GAAAGGATGGAAGGCTGAGTCAGCCTTGAGCCTGGTGGGATTCGATCTGACAACCTGCTGAACAAGTCAGCAGAGATTGCAGTGCTGCATTTAACCACTCTGCCACTGAGCTCTTAGGCTCATATATGTAGAATAACATAAAAAACTTTTAAAAACCCATAGTTTATATGTGTTTGTATGTGCAGAGTTTTGTGTAGATTCATTTGTATTCACTATTCTTTGATACTTGTTAATATATGTTATTGTTTAGAATTTGTGATATTATCAATATATTTATGAATTTGTGACAAATTCTTTTCTGTGATGTATATATTTGCAAAAGATTTCCCACCAATAATCAAAATGGGAGGTCTGCTCTTCACTTTTAGTTTTTATATTATTGTTAAGTGACTTCTTTACTAGCTAACATAGTCAAGTCATTAAGACATTTTGTGCATGACTTAAATTTTTAGACTACGTAAGTTCTGTTTGAACTGCACAGTGTTACATCTGCCAATTTTTCAAAATAATAAGCAGAACCTGACAGCATCAGAGAATTAACCTACCATTTTAATAACCCCAATTCCTATGCAGCAGGAATAGAAGATAGGCTTAACTCCAAGATGTACTTTAGTTTTATCCTACTCTTTTAGTAGATCACTCTAGGACCCATACAATATTTTCCTACCCATCACAAAGGTCTTCAGGTATGAAGTGAATTATGTTCACTTCCATAATTAGTCAAAATAATACAACTTTAGGGCCTTCTTAAAGGTCACCAAAGATGCTTAGACCTCTTAGTGCAGCACTCCCAAACCTTTTTCTGACTAGGACGTGTTTTGTGGAAGACAATTTTTCCATGGACTGGGATGGTGGTGGTGGTTTTGCTTTTGCTTGCTTGCCCTCAGCTCACTTTGAGATGTATGCCCTGATTCCTAACAGGCCAAGGACCACTACCAGTCCATGGCCCAAAGGTTGGGTGCCCGTCTTATTTTTTTATTTTTTTATTTATTTTATTCGATTTATATCCCGCCTCTCTTCACCCGTCTGGGGAACTCAAGGCGGCAGCACAATACAATAAAAACACATTCCTATATAATAAAAACTCAAAACACATTCACTCACACAGTCGTACATGGGGGAAGTTCAAACAGCAACTATAAGCAGCTCTCCCCACAAAGCTCTTAATGAGTGGTAGTGATCATGTAGAGCAAGATACTCTCTGGGGTAATTTGGATGGAGGCTTCTAAGGGCTTTCAAGATAATAATTTATATTATGCCTCAAAGCAAATTGGCAACCTGTTTTAATAGTGGACTGACTCTCTTAGTCAGTCTAGAATCAAGTCGCGGGGTATTTCTCTAGTTTATAATAAACTAGAGATCAACTTTCCAACATAAAATGGATCATGGAGAAAGCTAGGGAGTTCCAGAAAAACATCTACGTCTGCTTCATTGGCTATGCTAAGGCCTTTGATTGTGTGGAGCACAACAAATTGCGGCAAGTTCTTAAAGAGATGGGAGTACTAGGCCATTTTTAAAAAAGTAATTTTTATTGTTTTTCCCCCCTTTACATAAGCTTCTTACCCCCGGACAGAGTAGTATTTGGGAGTACCAGACCATCTTATTTGTCTCTTGAGAAACCTATATGAGAGTCAAGAAGCAACAGTGAGAACTGGACACAGAATCACTGATTGGTTCAAAATTGAGAAAGGAGTTCCGCAAGGCTCCCCTTGATTGGGGAAGAGAGGCGGGGTATAAATCCAATAAATTAAATTAAATTAAATTAAAGGCTGTATACTGTCGCCTTGTCTATTTAACTTATATACAGAGCACATCATGAGAAAGGCGGGGCTAAACATTCATAAATTCACGAGATTCTACCAAAATAATATGTTCTCAACATTTCAGCATTCGCCCACCTCATTTAATACTGTTAATTATTGCTGTATTTTGTATTATTTCTTGCACTATGTTATTATATAGCAACATATACATTTTAGGATTATTCCTAAAGCGACGGGCTTTTAAGAATGTTATTGCATTTAGAAACGGTCATTTTTAATTTCTTGTTTTTTTCCAGTTCTCAGGCAACACTTGTTCATAAGGACCTGCAATAAGTTTCATTTGCATCTTGAAGACAAACATATGGAGTAGAGGGTCATTGTCACACAAATATTAAGTAATACCCTATATTGCATACACCTATTACATATAAATTACCCTATTTGTAAATTTATGTTATGGATTGCTGAGTACTTTTTATAAATTATAATATTGCTACATTATATTACATACTTGCCATATCTTTTTGAATATTATATGTAAGTGCTGAATTTAGAATAGCCAATTATTTCATTCTAATAAATAGCCATATAGTTTTATATTAGATTTATAGGTGAATTTTTGACAGCCTCTTCTTCCATAACTGTATGTAGGTACTTGGATGGGAGACTACTAGGCAATCTCAAGGCTATAAGCTGCATTGTAGACTATATATCTTGAAAAAAAATGCCAGGGCTTTCTTATTATTGCCAAAAAAACTGCCTGCATGAGTCTTTGAATTGAGGAGTCAAACTTACTATATAAACCAATGAAAATATACATTTATTTTTCTTCTGTTGTGTTAAAATTATCTTCTTATTTAAAAACACAACAGAAATCATACATATTTTAAAAGAAAACCCTGGCATTTCCCCCCCAAGATGTATAGTTACTAATTACTAATAATTCTGAAAAATTACAGTATTCCTTGCTATGTATAGAAGTCAGACTTGAGCTGGATATTAACTGAAAAGAGGATTACATTTTCAAAATTTTATGAATGCCAACTATTGGTATATGTTACAGAAAATTAATACATTTTTACAATATGCAAATAATAGAAATATTAGATTCCTTCAGTTTTATTTAACTTCTTTCCTATTAAATGGTCTGCTGTACATGACAGGAGCAGGAGATTGCATGAAGACAACTGATACTTCTGAGTGTAACAACAAATGTATGAATGCAGATAACAAAAAGTGATACTATGGAGAACAAACGCTTAACAAGGTATTTTTATAAACTTGGCAGATCAGTAACAACAAATAATAGAAAGAAGCATACCTTGTCCTTGAGGAATTCCATAAAACTCAGCAGCTATTCTTGCTGCCTCTTTACGATTCCCCTTTACAATATAGAAATGACTGAGTATTGCCAGGCTGATTTTTACAAAAAGTTTAAAGCAGAAAAGTGAAAGTATTGTAAAGTAGACATTGGATAGTTGTTGGGCAAAGGGGCGGTTTTCCTCCACAACAGTCATTGCTGCCCAAGAGTCTTTGTCAGTCTTTAGAAACAGTTCTGAAATACGTTGCTAAGATCATATGGCTCCAGCCAGACACTCCTAGGGAACAGCTGGTCCTGAGGAAAGAAAATATCAGCTGGTCATGATGTGTGCAGCCCAAAATATGAGGATTATTTATACTGTAAATAGCATTGAGTTCACTAACACTCCCACTAGCTTGATGGTATTTAACTGAAGAATACATACGGACAGCTTCAAGAAATCAATTATAAGGGGCTAGTTTAAAAGGATCGATAAGTACATCAGGTTTTGTACTGTTGCAGAAAAGATCTCAAATTGTATTATTATTTTTACATTATATAACATTAGAAGGAACAGCAGCCAAAATGTACCATTCTCAGTCACAGTTCAGCTGGCATTAAATTCTCTTTCTCCAGATATTCTAGCTCCCATTGTTCTTTTTAAGAATCCTGTATCCATGAGAACTTTTTCTTCATCGATCAGCTATACCCATTTGAATAGCATAAAGCATATTAAAATACCCATTATGAGCTGTTGCTGTTTTTTAAATCTCTGGCCAAGACAAGAATGTTCTCAATTAGATTTACTCATACAGATATAAGTATACCTACTCTGATGCAGGATTTTCTTTTCTTATATTGCTGTGCCTAGTCATGGTTTTTCTCCATTGTCTTAAAAAATTAAGACAATGGAGAAAAATCATGACTAAAAACTCACCTGAATTTTGGACAGGATTTCTTAATACTCTCAAAGGATGGTATGGCTGTTGATGCTGAATGGATCTTTTTGGCTGTATTCTACTACTTATTTTATTATAATTTTTAAAATGCATATGGGACTCTTCAAAATGAAATTTTCCTTGCAAGTTAAGCTGCTAAAAACTCCAATAACAAAAGTTAAAGAACACCACAAAAGATTAGGGTAAAATTAAATAAAAGAATTGATGGCAAAAGATGTAGTTACCAGCCTCAGAACTAACAACAAAGCTATTGTGGTGGATATCTTCTGCCTTTGGGACTGAATATCAACAGTAAATGAATCAGCAGTCATTAGTCCTTAGTATAGTAGCAATGAAGGCCTTCGAAAAGATCAATATGTCAAGAGGTACCTATAGCTACAAAGATCGGAATCATGCAGGCAATATTTTTCTTGTGCTGCTATATGGAGGCAAAAGCAGTGGTGGGCTGCTGGGTGGCCGTGAGGGTTTGGGAGAACCCTTTCCTGTGATCATTGGCTGGGCCCGCCCACGCGCCCTTGTGTTATGCTTTCCATTTATAACTAACTTTCTAACCGCTCATGCTGCCCATGTGAGTTCCGTGCCACCCCTGCTGGACTGACTGGAGCTGCCTGAGTTGATTAGCTGCCTGTTTGAAGCTCCGTTTCAGTCCCAAAGGGGTGCATGCAAGCGAAGCGAGCAACTAAAGAACCCTTTGTTAATGTAAGTGCAGCCCACCTCTGGACAAAAGTTAAGACTTTGGAGAAGCAACACAAAAATAGTCTTGACACTTCTGAGGATTTATGAGGATTCATATTGAGAGCCAGTTTGGTCTAGTGGTTAAGGCACTGGGCCAGAAAGCAGGAAACCATGAGTTCATGTCCAATGTAGTCATGAAAGCCAGTTGGGTGTTTGCACCAGCCACTCTTTCACAGTCCAACCTACCTCACTGATGGTTGTGGGGAAACTAGAAGGAAAGAGTATTAAATATGTTTGCTGCCTTGAGTTATTTGTATAAATAAATAAATACATACACATACTATACATCTCTGAAGTATTGGAGACAGCACTATGGCATAGATGGCCAGACGGTTCTGGCTGCGGAAAAATTTATTTATTATTATTATTATTTATTTGTTTGTCAAACATGTACAAGATAGCAGGAATAAGTATAAACATAAACACAAACAAAGGAAGTAAATACAGATAAATGGGGACAGTAAGACAGGGACAGTAGGCATGCTGCTGCGCTTATGCATGCCCCCTTTATGGACCTCTTAGGAAGGGGGTGAGGTCCACGGTAGACAGTTTGAGGTTGAAGCTGTGAAGGTTTGAGGCTGTAACAATGGAGTCAGGTAGAGCATTCCAGGGGTTGACCACTCTGTGGCTGAAGTCGTGTTTTCTGCAATCAAGTTTGAAGCGGTTTACCTTAAATTTGTATTGATTGTTTGCCCGTGTATTATTGTGGTTGAAGCTGAAGAAGTCGTTGACAGGTAAGATCTTGTAGCAGGCAATTTGTGCAGTATGCTTAGATCGGACCACAGGCGGTGCAGTTCCAGGTTGTCCAAGCCTCGTGGCATAAGGGATTCTATTCTGGGTAGAGGAGTGAAGTACTCTTCTTGTGAAATACCCCTGGACCCGCTCAATTGTGTAAATGTTCGATATACAGTGTGGATTCCAGGTGGATGAGCTGTATTCAAGAATTGGTCTGGCAAAGGTTTTGTATGCCCTAGTTAGTAATACAATGTTACCAGAGAAGCTTCATAAAACTAGATTAACAACTCTTAATGCCTTTTTGGCAATGCTGTTACAGTGAGCTCTGGGGCTTAGATTGTTTGAGATGAGTACTCCTAGGTCCTTGATAGAGTGAGAGTTGTCTATGGATAGTTTCTGCCCAACTTGTATTTGGTACCCTGATTTTTATTGCCAATGTGTAGGACAGAGCATTTATTAGTTGAAATTTGGAATTGCGAATTACGCGACCATTCTGACATATAGTCAAGGTCACTTTGGCAGCAGCATTGTCAGTGGTGTTAACTAATTTCATATCATCAGCAAAGAGGATAAAGCTGCTTTTAATATGATTGCATAGGTCATTGATGTAATGCAGAAAGAGTGTGGGTCCTAAAATGCTGCCTTGGGGAACACTGCTGTTAACTGGTGCTGGATTTGACAGGGCCTTCCCTATTTTGACTGTTTGTTGCCTGTTTGACAGGAACACGGCTATCCACTTGTGCAGGGACCTGGAGATGCCGTAAGAACTTAGTTTCAACAGTAGTTTGTCATGCACCACTGAATCAAAGGCTTTGCAGAGGTCTATGTAAATTGCATTAATTGGTTTACTGTGGTCAATATGTGTGGTCCAAATGTTTCTGCAGTGTAGGAGTTGCAGATTACAGGACAATTTTTTCCTGAAGCCAAACTGCTTGTTAGAAAACAGGCTTGTTTATAAGTGGAGGGTTTATAAGTGGAAGGTGATGGATTGGTTTATAATTAATTCCATGACTTACAAGTAACTCAACACAGTGAGATTGGTCTGTAATTTTCTACTAGACTAGGGTCTCCCCTTTAAAAAATAGGTGTGACCATGGCTAATGACCCTAAGTCAGGAAAGGAGCTGATTCTGAAAGATATCTCATGGATTGTGCATGAAGATACAGATAGGGCAGTGGAAAGCTTTTTCAAAAAGTAGGGCCAATAGATAGAGATGGCTTAGGTTACATAGTGTCATTTCAATGTTATCTACTGTAAAATCAATATTCAGTAAATCGTTACAATTTGTTGTGGTATGACATTGCTGTCGACAAAGACTGAACTGAAGAATGTATTAAAGAGGTTTGCCTAACAGCTTCATTATTACAGTCTTTAAGTTTGGCATTTATGAAATTATAGAAGGCTCAGGAAGAGTTCAAGTTTAACAGCTCTTCCTCCTGTTTGCAATTGTGATTTGTACATTTGGCCTTTACCTGGCAGCATAGGGTTTTGTAGCAGATTTTTAAGTTAGCTATGTAACTAGTTTTGTTTTCTCGCCATAGAGATTTTTTCTTAGATTATAACTTTCTTATTGTTATGGGTAATTTGTTTTGTTTCTGTTTTGGATTTAGGGGTTATTTTAGGTACATATAGATTAATGATTCTATTGAATTCAAGCAAAAAAGTGTTATAATGGTCTTCTGCAGTTCTTCTGTACAACCTGTGAACAGAAGGTGCCAATCAAAAGATGCAAAGTCAGCGGCTATGACTTCATAGTTGGCTTTTTTAAATTTATAATTTGGAGTCCCATCATTATGACCCTCTTTGAAAGGACACAAATTGAGATAAAAAACAATCATGCTGTGATCACTGTTGGGAAAAGCTTCCTTAACTTGTAGGCCATAAATTGTGTTTAAGCTATGGCAGAAGATGAGATCTAAGCAATTGTTGAGTCTAGTGTTGTTCATTACCAACTGCTTTAGCCCCAGAGTTGTAACAGCATTGTACAGAGTTGCATGTATAGGTTCAATTGTATATTCATCAAGGGATGCTAGAAGCTAGATTATGTTACTACAGTCAATGTTAATAAAAATAGTTTTAGCTATAAATAGCATTTGTTTAATGTCTTGATCTATCTTGTAAGGGTGGCAATAAGGAACTGAATAAATGAGTTGGAAAGGATCTCAGAGATGGACTTTTCCAGTCCAAGCAGAAAACTCTGTATCATTCCAGACAAGTGGGTGTCCAGTATCTTAAAAACCGCCAATGATGGAGGATCCAAAACTTATGAAGCTAGCAATTCCACTGATTAAATGTTCACACAGATAGGAAATTTCTCCTTAGTTCTAGGTTGCTTATCTCCTTGATTAGTTTCCATTCATTGTGTCTTGACTTGCCTTTGGGTATTTTGGAAAATAGGTTGAACCCCTTTTCTTTGTGGCAGCCTCTCAAATATTGGAACACTGCTGTCATGTCACCCATAATCCTTCTTTTCCTTATATTAGAAAAAACCAGGATTGGGTTTCAGACGGTCTGGCTGGGTCAGGTGAACAGGATGTTAACTTGACATCTGGTTCATTGAAACGGTATTTAGGATGACCAGCTGGCCCCTCCCACCTCGCCCTGCTCTCCCAGGAGCCTCCATGCAAATGCCAGGTAAGTGTAGGCCAGGCAAAGAGGCTCTGGGAAGGCTGTTTTCACTCTCACCAGGCTCCAGGGAAGCCCCTGGAGCCTGGGCAGGGTAAAAACCAGATCTCCTGGATGTCGTCGAAGGCCCGACTACTTTTGGTCTCCGGGAGCTTCCAGAAGCCAGGGAAGACCATCCTTGCCTTCCCCAGGCTCCGGGAAAGTCCCTGGAACCTGGGGAAGCCAAAAACCTGGCCTCCTGAAAGTAGTGGAAGGGCCTATTTATGGCATCCAGGGACCTGTGGAGGCCAGGGAAAGACATCCTCACATTCACCAGGTTCCAGGGAAGTCCCTGGAGCCTGGGGAAGCCAAAAACTGGCCCTCCCAAAAGTTGTGAAGGCCCAAAATGGGACTATTTTCAGCTTCCTTGGGGTCTGCAGAGGCCGGGAGAGGCCATCTTTGTCTTCCCCGGGCTCCAGGGAAGCCCAGGGAAGTCCAGGGAAGTCCCTGGAGCATGGGGAAACTGAAAACCAGGCCTCCTGGAAATCACAGAAGGCTTGAAATTGGCCTATTTCCCTCTCTGGGTGGGAAGCCCCTGGACCCTGGGGAGAGTGGGAAGCCCCTGGAGCCTGGAGAGGGAAAATGCTTCCTCATGCCAAGGTGGAGGAGGCCTACTAGGTCATGCCCACCATGGCTACGCCCACCAAGCAACCAGGCAGAGAACCAGTTGCTGGAATTTTTGAAACCCATCCCTGGACAAACCAAATTCCATTCTTTATATGTTTTAGCTTCCAGCCCCCTAATCATCCTTGTTGCTTTTTTCTGCACTCTTTTCAGAGTTTCTACATTTTTTTTATAATACAGTGACCCAAACTGGATGCAGTATTTTAAGTGCGGTCTTACTAAAGTTGTATAAAGCAATACTAATACTTCACCTGATCTTTATTCTTTCCTTCTGTTAATGCAACCTAGAATTATGTTGGCTTTTTTGGCTGTTGCTGCATACCGCTGGCTCATAATTAAATGATTGTACATTAGGACTCCAAGTTCGCTCTCACAGTTACTGATGTTCAGCCAGGTTTCTCCTAATCTGGACCTATACACTTGATTTTTCTTGTGTAAGTGTAAATCCTTACATTTCTCTACGTTGAATTTCACTTTGTTAGATAGGACCCCGTGTTGAAGTCTGTTGACTCCTTCTTACATGTTACTTATTGTGAGATAAGAACTTCCCCTATTAGTTGGCCATTGGATTATTGATGCTTTGCAATGTAATGAAACAATTCAATGTTCTGACACATATTAGCAATTACTAGGCAACTTGTTTACTTGCCTATTTTACTCCTTTCTAGTTCAATTATTTTAATTCTACCCTTTCCAATCCATTCATTAAGAATATGTAAACATTTGGGCAAGAGTGAATGAATTCTTATTCATTGATTCCAGCCAAATTAACTGGCATTGTTATTGCAGATATGGAGACGTTATGTTATGCCAGCCTGTTGTGGCACAATTTTTTCTCAGCGCAGTTCCTATATCTGAATCACAAACATTGCTGAATGTACAATAGTTCAGATTTGTGAAGCTCTTTAAGAGTGAAACATTATCTTGCAAAGCAATGAATCATTCCTCATGGAGTATTAAAGCAGTCATTCAATTTTAATGTATCTGAAAGGACGCAGTGGTGCAACTTCATTTTAAAGGCCATCCTTGGACTCAACGATATTGAATATCTTCCATCCAGTCTTTGACTTTCTCTTTTTAGGGGAGATTGTTGAGTGGGTGATTGGTGTTTGGATACAGAGGGCAATGGATGAAGCAGGTTATCTGGGCCCTTTTAATTCTGGTACTGATAGAACTGATAGTACTGATACAACATTGATTACATTTGCAGATGACCTTGGAAGAGGTCATGATTGAGATGGAATAACTGGATCAGCCTTCCAGGATCTCCTGGAAGTTTTTGATACTACTAATTATGATATCCTTCTGGGTTGGCTCTGGGGATTAATAATGGGAAGCACCATTTTGTTTTGGTACTTCTCCATCTTCTGTGACCACTTCCAATCATTGTTAGTGAAGGATGTGAAGGATAGTGTCTGTAGTGCGGGACTCCTCATAGCTACAGTCAGTTGCCATTCCTCCTCAACGGCTATATAAAAATGCTGGATGAAGTCATTTGATGGCATGATGTGTAGCATCATCTGTATGCTGATAATACCCTGGTTATACATCTCTACCCCTACCTAGAAAGGTGATGCTGCTGTAGTTCTGATCTAGTGCCCAAAAAGGCCTTAGCTTGGGGAGCCGCCAGCCGACAGGACCCATAACAGGCCAACTCTGTGGGATCTAACCGGACACTGGGAGGCAAAAGGTAGCAGAAGGCAGTCTTGAAGGTACCCTGCTCCTAAGCCATGGAGGGCTTTAAAAGCTGTTACTAGCACCTTGAATCGCACCCAGAAGACCACTAATTACAGCTATGAATCCAAGAGAACCCCCATGTTGCAAGGTGTGCAACTGGTGCAACAGGCAAACCTGTGCATAGGCCTCCTTGGCCAAGCTGCCAAATGGTGGTCTAATTACAGCTACGAGTCCAAGACAACCCCCAGGTTGTGTACCTATTCTGGTGGGAGCAAATTTCCTCCCCCCAGTGATAATACTGGATAATCTACTGGACCATGGGGGGGCAGTACCCACAACCACTCAATCTTGTCAGGGTTGAGCCTGAACCTGTTAGTTCCCATCCAGACCCACACATCCTCCAGGAACCAGGACATCACTTCAGCAGCATCACTAAGTTGGTCTGGGGCAGGGATGTACAATTGGGTATCATCAGCATACTGATGATATCCTACCCCGTGCTGTCAGATGACCTCACCCAGCGGTTTCATGTATATGTTAAATAGTTGGGAGGGAACCAAACCCTGAGGCATCTCGCAAAGCAGAGGCCTCGGGTTAGATCTCTCAGCCCTCACCAACACTGACTGGTACGGCCCGAGAGATAGGAGAACCACCACAAAACTGTGCCTCCCACTCCCAACCCCGTAAGCTGCCCCAGAAGGATACCATGGTCGATGGTATTGAAGGCCACCGAAAAAAATAAAAAGATGGCTTCAAGAAATATTAGATATTAAAATTGCACTGAGACCCGAAATATTCTTATTGGGTA
>JANHGC010006818.1:0-22044 GCA_027560395.1 Boaedon fuliginosus | reverse complement strand
CACGAGTTTAACCCTATCGCTCTGGGCCATTTAAATGCAATGCTAGATTTCGGTGCCAAATTTAATGAAAAAAGCAATTAAAAATTATGTATCTAACATAGGGGGGGGCATAAGAATTTTAGAAAGGCCAAGGTGGGGCATGGCACAAAAAAGGTTGGGAAACACTGGTCTAGCATATGTGTAGTACATAGAGGAAGTCAGAAATGTAATGCATATTGTACATCTTGTAGATTAGAAATGTGTGTTTGACTTTGCTATGTGATACAGAATGGAGATATTGTCAGGTGTTCCAAAGAAAAGGTGATAGTATTTCTTTATAATGGGAAAAAACTTGGATTAAAAGATATAATTGCTTCATATTTGTCTGAAAGGCAATAAGCAGTGATGCTCATAAGTACTACAACTAGAATGCTGTTTTTTCTAACAAGAACAAAGTAGTTTCTTTTTAGGTTGGTGAGGCTAAAAGTGAATGGAACCCAGAGACTTTCTTCAAAATAAAAGTATGCCTGAAACTGGTATTTTGTAGCATGTTAGCTTCTACATTTTTAACTTGGAGCAGTATTTAAATTTGGTCTTGTCGGTTGGTAAGTGCTGAAGGAAGAAGAATCACTAAGTGCATTTGCAACCATAAATCCTTTTATGTAAACGAAGCAAATAGCCTTGTTTCAAAACAAAATATGAGTTCAACTAACTCCATTCCTAAACAGATGGGTCTAATTTATGTCATAGCTGAAATAAGGTCCACCATATTTTGCTGGGAAAGTTTCCAGTCCAGTTTTATGCTTACAGTTATAATAAGAGTTCCTAACAATAGTTAGAAATGCTTGATATCATAGGCTATTAATTTTCTAGCCATATTGCTAATTAAAAACTTAAGATAATGCTAGGCTCACTGAAAAAGCAACAAATCTAATACAATAAGATTAGAAATGCACAGATGAAAAGTTAGCAAGCGAAGAACAGCTGGTGTTATCCTTGGTCAAATTGGAAATGAAGTTTAAAACAAACATCTGAGAGGCATTATTTTTTTTTTAAGAATATATGTATACTGATACCATACATTCTATACATGCCATACTTTTAATAATGGCCTTTTTGGTACAAATTACATTTCTGTTTTTATAAAAAATAAACCATAGCTGTTTTCGGATGTTTGTAGCAGTAGGTTATTGCTCCTAAATTGCAGCAATAAAATTCTAATTGTCAACTATAAATTGCCCTATATAGATTAGTAGGCTAATTCTTATAGATCCAGTTGAAATTAATGTAATGTTCAAGTAGTAGACTAAAAATGATATTTTTAGACAATAATTTATCCCTTTTGCATTTTCAAAATAGGAATTATCATGAAATGCGGAAGCTTACATTTCTACGTAAGTGCTAGATCATTATGTTAATGAAATTTGATCTCTTTACAGGTAGTCCTTGCTTAATGACTATTCATGCAGCAATGTTTAAAGTTAAGACAGTGCTGAACAGGAGGGCTTATGACCAATCCTTGAAGTTGTGGCCATCACAGCATCTGCACAGTCATGTGATCGCAATTCAGGCACTTGGCAACTTGTGTACAATTATAACAGTCACGTGATTGCTTTTTACAGGCTTCACCACAGGTTTCTGACAAGCAAAGTCAGTGGGGAAGCCAGCAGGGAGTTGCAAGTTATGATCACATGATATGCTTAACAGCTACCAGGACTGCCATTATAAATTGGTGAGGTCAAGGTTTTTTTGCAGTTTACAACTATGTTGCTTAGCAACAAAACTGCCAGTCTGAATTGCAGTTAGTAAACAAGGACTATCTGTAATGTTTCTGAGATCTTCCAAGAGACAATACATATAGATATATTTGACTTCCTGAATTCTTTATAGTAAACAGTACTTGGTTTCCATGTTTGTTCATAACGTTGAGGTTGAGTTGCTATTCATCTTTGACCCTTTGTTTTTTTCCTTTACAGGTTTTTGTAGAAACTTTAGATAAGTGTTTTGAAAATGTCTGTGAACTGGATTTAATTTTCCATGTGGATAAGGTACTGTCGTGAAATTCTGTAACATAAAGTCACAATATTCTGACAAGAAAAATTTGTTTATGCCAGATGTTTCTGCTTCTGTCAGATTTTTTTTTCAAATTTCAATTATAGATATGGTAGTAATTTTTAATTTACCAAAACATTAAATAACATTTGTGGCATTCTAAAGCTTCTCTATAGAATTTCCTTACAAAGAAGTATAAAATGATTACATACAGTACATTCTAGTTATTAATAATGGAATCCTTGAATGTTTTATTTGAAATCAGCTTCTTGAATATTGTGTTCTAAGTTAAAGATTCAGAAAACTATGCTGTAAATAAATTAAAAATAATGATTGTTCTTCCACATACGGTACAATATTTGGAATAATATGTTGCTATCTCTGTTTTCAACTAGTTAGAATGTTGTGGTAAAAAGCAGGAGTGTAGAATATCTAATTTTCCTTTTATATTGAAATTTCTACAGTCAATTTAGATAACTAAAACTTTGTACCTATCCTGCAGACCTTTTCTGTTAACTCAGCACAGGCTTTCATAACCTTCGTACTCTCCCAATATGTGGATTTTAATCACAAGAATTTTTAGCATTTGATTGTTGGAGAATTCTGGGAAGTCCTCATGTCAAAAAGTCACCCAGATTGGGACAGATTGCTACACTATTATCCAGAGGAAATAGTGGTATTCTGCTGTCAGCTTGTACCTGGTTGTGAGAGCCGATTGTTAAATTTTCAGGAATTTTGTGAATTACTTGAGAGTAGAGCTGAGCTGTGACATCTAGTGCACCTATCAGCTGCTTGGTGACAGCATGGTAGTGACAGTGGAACTGGCAGAGCCATTTGTTACACATTTATCAGTATATTCCTAGATATCATCCCTGCCTTCTTTCATGAATAACTTTTATCAAAGCAAACATATTTCAGTATTTCCTTAATAACTCGGTGAAATCATAACTAAGGCAATACATTATCCATAAGAAGAAAATTGTAAAAATAGACCAAGTCAAAATAGTGATAAATTGGTCATACCAAGCCAGTGGTTTCTAACTGTATAGTTTTTATGTACCACTACATAAACAAATGTTCCTTGAATTGCATCAAAATATTTTAAAATATTTTAAAATCCCTCATTTTATTTTGACTGTACTAGTCAAATGTTTGACACATGGTGTGAAAACTTGATAAACTTGAATATAAATTTTTAAAAATCTATTTTATTTGATGTAGCAATCAGAAGTTTAGCTTTCAATAAAATTCTTTTCATTAGATTTATATTCCACTTTTCTTCTAGGAATTCAAAGAGGTATGTATAATACTCCTGTATTCCCCCTACCACTCACGGTGGCTGTTCCAAAGTCATCCAGTGATTTTTCAGACGAGTGTGGATATGAATCTGAATATTCTTGGTGCTACATTGGACTTGTACTTCAGATGAAAGGAACATATATTTGATCTATTACAAATGTTGTATTAGAAAAGTTGATTTATATTAAGATAAGCATACTTTTAAAAAACATAATAAAATACAACTGCATTAGTGATGGATTGATATAATCTGTACAACCATTGTTTATTGGGTGTTCTTTTTAGGTTCATAATATCCTGGCTGAAATGGTGATGGGAGGAATGGTTTTGGAAACCAACATGAATGAAATAGTCACCCAAATCGATGCTCAAAATAAACTGGAAAAATCTGAGGTAAGAATGAAAGGTGGTAAAGCCAGTTGGAACATGATCATACAGTTGCATGATCCAATGTAGCCATCTACTTGTTAATACTTGGCTATTTTGATTGCTACAAATTAGCATTTAGAATATGGCATGATAAAGCTTTGGTTGAGTGCTTAAATAGCTGAACATTTCATCTTTCTTCTATCAGATTCTCATTTGCATTTATTTATAGAAATATTTCTGAGCTTCCTTCAGTCAAGGCTTTTGACTCCTAAAGCTTGTTTAAAATGATGATAACCATAATAACCATAACCATAGTGTACTTGTGGATACAGTTTTTGTTGTGTACCACATTTTTGTTGTGCTGTACACAATTTGATATTAATGTTTTTATATACATTTAATTAAAAGAATAAATGAGAAGCTAGCATGTTGTAAAACACCAACCATTTCCTTTGGTAGTATGTTTTGTTTAATCCTCAGAATCTAAAAAGTGTGGCAAAAAGCAGCCTAAAATATTTTAACTTCTGCTAAATTTAGTCTTAGAATAGTTCGGACTAGTGTTTTTCAAATTTGGCAACTTTAAGATCTTTGGACTTCAACTTCCACAATTCCCCAGCTAGCACTAGTTGGGGAACTCTGAGAGTTTACATCTTAAAGCCAAATCTGAAAAAGCTTTGACAGGTCACTTGAAAGCGCCCATATGTTCTCCGTGTTTCAGATAAGCCTTCAGAGAAAAAAAATGAGGAAACCCTATTTGGAGTGCTTCATTAAATGGTATATTAGTAGCAAATAAAAATTTAAAAATGTTAATAAGCTGAGTGTGCCCCTAAAAAAAATTGAACACACAATTAAGAACCTTAGCTAATCCTAAGAATGATAAGTGTTGTGTTATCATAGCATTACTTTCTAAAGAGTAGTGTAATATATGTAATATATCTGGAGTTAAATAAAAACATTTGTTAAATAATCAACAAAACTACTGATTTTCTTTCCATAAAATGGAGATGTCAAAAGAACTATAACATCATAAACTCCTAATACCAAATTAAATGAAACATTAAATAAATTTTCTATTCTTTTGCCTCTCAGTAACTTTATTTACTCTTTAGCAACCCTGTGGAGAGAAGCTTTCCATCTGTCCCAGAACTATGTTCTTCTTCCTGCTCTCTCATGGATATTTGCTTGCAAAAGAAAACCTGCCAAGACTGCAGATATTTTAGTTCCAGTGACAAAAAATACTTTTGGTTAAGCCTTTATTTTCTAATTTGACCTAGTTTTACACCATATTTACCCAAAAGGAAGAAACTGTAGGCAGCTGTCTGAAAATAATCCAAGGGAATTGCTAGAACAGAGATGCAGGAGATTGAGAAAAACTGGTATTGCCTGTCTTCAGAAAAATGCAGAGTCCATGAACGTTTTCCATCTACAGTGCCAGCTACTTACTGTAGTCAAGGTCAGCTTTTGGCAAGCTACTTTCTAATTGTAGACTTGGAACATTTTTATCCTCTCCTGACTCTTGGTAAGGCAGGCATAATGGATTGTTTGAATTCTTCCTTTTATTTTGCTACAACTCATCTCTAATGGAGGGCAAGAGGATGAGACAGCTAGCATGCCTTCCTATGTCTTGTGCAAAAATGTGGGTGGTGGGGAGGAGGAGATAAATGATAAAACAAACATGATGTTATCATGTAAATGCTGCAACTTATATACATGCCCTGACATCAAGGATGGTTATGCCATTTATCTGATGTCAGTGTGTATAAATCATAATTGTGGCATTATCACAGTTTCCTGTGGAAGCTACTAAAAAGAAATAGAGTGTTACTGGGTTTCATATTGATTAAAAAAAAATCCCGTTTTCCTATTTGAGAGTAAATGTGATTGGTTTGAGTTTCACTCCCTACAGAATAAGCATGCACAAGATTTGTGCATGCTGAGCACAGTGCAAAATATCAGATTAGTTTTCTGTAATTTGTGTTTTTCTTTCTTTCCTTGGTTCAGCTGCTTTCCATTGCTTTCTCTACATTCTGTTTTGTCTTGCACTTTCATTTGCATTTTGGCTACTTTATTTGCTATTTCTGCTGGAAAGAAAGAAGGGCATGTGTTGTGTGTGAAAGAGAAAGCATATGTATATTTGTGCATATGCAGGTATTTATCAATTTTATATACAGAAGGAGAGAGAGAGAGAAAAGCACATGCAAATAGATGTGCTTTATGTAAATATTTATTGGGCAGTAGGGAGGTAGATAGTCTCCAAGATTAGTTTCAATTAGATTAACCCAGGGTTGTCTTCCTTTTGGGTAAATTTGTGATATAGAAACAGATACATAAATACTGTGATATATAAATAGGAATGATGTGTACAGTATTTTCTATCTCTTTATAATTAAAACATATCATACATGCTACATATAAAAATGGTATCCCAACTGATAAACTATTTTCAAGTAAATTTGCTTTGAAATTTCATAAAATTTCTATTCAACATTTGGTTGCATTTTTATCATTATTTTTATTTAAGCTATTTTCTAGCTAAAGAGCTGTGCAGCACTGACTGAGAAGCACAGAAACTTGAATACATATGCTACGAGGTTATATGCTGGGGCAAAAACTTAATAAAGGTATAATAAAATTGGAATCAGACTTGTCTAAATATAAAGTAATTTCTTTGAGTGATTCAAGAGATAAATGAGCTCTTCATTCTTTTTTGAAGTGCAGTTTTAGTAAACTATAAATATGTTCCTATTTATTAAATTATGTTTTAAGGGATTAACCTGTTTCTAAATTTTAAATAATGAAGTATTTCAGTATAGTGGTCAGGTTAAGCTTAATTTCTGTTGCCTCACTGAATGATTAATTGTTTTCTGTGTATTCAAATAAAACCTGACAGGTATTTAACAAAGTACTAATGGAATAGTACTTCACCACTTTTACTTTCTATCAGTGCTTATTACAGAGCAAAGTAAATCAATAATGAAAAAAACGCAATATAATCTCTGAATGAACTAAGAAACTCTTTAACACCTCCTTGGTATTTACTTTGGAGAAGATACTGTTGTTTTCATGCCATCTCCTAATCCTAATCTTTGGCCTTTGATCCAAAATACTCCTTCTGCTTACACACTATGTGTGCATGTTACTGATTCCTTCCCCTTCGCATAACTGCACTGTATACTATGCTGAAGTGTAAGTGGAATGACTTTTTGGGATCGTGTTGAGCCCTGATATAATGAACAAAATACTGCATGTGGGTCTTTGAAACTAAGTCATGACCCACTTATTTCTAGTTGATACTCAAATACCATTTTTTTCAAATACATTTAAGAGCAGTGTCAGTTTTGCTGCACTTTTAGGCACTTTTGGGCTTCATTTCATAGTCTAGCTAAAAATCCTGGATAATTTTGTTAATTTATTTTGCTTTAAAATAAATGGGTAGACAACTGTTTACAAAGAAATGAAGGACCTGCTTCCCCAACATATGTCAACTGAAGTGGTAAAGCAGAAGTATCTTTTGCTTCTCTTAACAAGACAAGAGCAAATTTACTTGTCTATTTTTATACCCTTTTTGCAAAAGAAAAATAAGCCAAATTAATAAAGCTTTAGACTTTGGTAAAAGGGAAAATTTGGGATAAGTGTCAGGCACTATCAGTGACATGGAAGGTGTTCCCTGGAAGAATTGGTATTCTTGTGTTTTTTCTGTAGTCTTCAGCTGGGTGTGAATTTGGTCGTTTTAAGTCAGTCCTCATTTTTTCAAACCACCTGATCTTTTCTAGTTCTTTCCATTCTTCTCTTTACAGACCTTTATCTTTCAGTCTCCCAGACAGGACAGGTAGATACAGGTATTGCTAATTTTCAGAAAAAATTGTGCTGCTTTAAAATAAGGGAAAGCAAAATGATGTCAAAGGCAATTGATAAATTAGGCCAGACTCAAAAATTTTGTGTTGATAAACCCATATTAGTCTTCGTAGCCCACTTTTTGTGCTGGTTTCCTTCATCTTTTATTGCTGTAGTGTATTTAATAGATTGTCATTAACTTCATATATTTTTACTTTTGTTTTCTCCTTCCATTAGTGTTCAGCTTTAGAATTTTTATCTTCAATATGTAACTTTATCATTTGTATGGCCACATCATTAACAGTTTAACATCTAATTTATTTGGTATAGATAAGGTGTTCCCAATTGCTTGGTTATAATCAGCTAGTCAGAAATCAGAATGCTGTCATGTCCACTCTATTCTCCCATGCCTTTTGTTTCTTTCTAGAATATCCAAGCATCTGTCTTAACCATAATTATATACAATGTCTATAATTAGATTAATATCTGTTAGACTATATCTGTTCTTTTTAAAAAATAAAGATGTGAAAATAATGTTAAGCTGATTTCAAATCCTGGATGAATAGAAGCTTTGACTATCCTTTACTATAATTTTAATACTTTTGATATATCATGTAAAACCAAGGCTAGCCATTGAGAATTCATGCTCTAGAAGGGAAAAATCGTGGAAGTTCATCAAACGTTAGTCACCATCAATATGTTAATATTTATTCAGAATTGTTGATATTTCTAATCCTTACTGAGAATGCACACATTAGGTTTTACATTTTAAGATTAATCAGTTGTTAGACATAAATATTTTTGAAAAGTTGAATGTAATAGACTCCTTGTTCAAATGAAAGACACCTAAATTCATTCTATGAATGAACATTTTATTTCCGTTTGCCCCATCCCTACCACCACCACCTCTTTTCCAGGGACTCCCCCTAACAGGAGCAATTTATAAGGTTTTGCATTGGATTATAGCAAAAAAGATGTGGAGAATTAGAATTTTTTTAAAGCTAAAATCCTCAGTTTTCATAGGATGTTCTATGTTAGGGTTGGTGGTAATTTGTTTCCTCTCAATTTTTACAACTACACAGTAATGCTAGGGAAATTATAACAGGTAAAGGCTTTGAAGTGAATTTTGAATTTTTAAACCATTACCATTAATGTGACAAAATGTAATTAGCATCCTCCAAGCCCTCTCACTGTCTGCTCCTATGTAATGCTTCTATGTTGCGTTACAAATGTACACAATTCGATAGCTCCAGTAATAATTATATGTGTCTAACTAGACAGCCATAGTAACAACTGTGGTTTAAATACTTTTTTACTTAAGCTCTTTTTCTCTTTGAGAACTTTTGTTAGTTAGAAAAATATAAATACTATTTAACAATGAATATTGTAAATTAGATATCCATTTGAAAAATCAAAATCTGAAGAAATTAAATACAAGAATAATAATTAAAAGACAAAAACATTTTATGGCTTTGAAAAATTAGTGACAATAAGTTTTGATTGGGTTAAGATTCACTATGGTTAGTTAATGTTCCTGAAGAAGTTTTATCACATTTGCTAGCGAATGAGAGAATGCTGAAATAAGAAAGCATTTAAAGCTCAGTCCATGCTACTTGTCAGATATAATCTTAATCAGTAGCATATAAAATCCTAAAACATATTTGTTTGAATCACTCTTTGTAGGAAAACGTTATACATCATTTAATAGCTAAACATTTCTATAGAATTTTCTCCTATAATCATAAAAACTTATGTAACTAGATACCTATTTCCAGTTAGTTTGTATGCTTCACAATCTCATGTTCATGCCGCCTCGAGTTCCCCTTCGGGGTGAAGAGAGGCGGGGTACAAATCTAATAAAATTGAAATTGAAAAATGCTAAACTGTGGCCAAAATTAAAATATACTTTTAGATCCTCCCATTAAATAAAGGCTAGTTAAGAGCATTCCAAACAGTCCATTTTTTATTCTACAAATATATTCTTCAGGATAAGGGTTCTTTCTTTATTTTTATGTAATATTGCTCTTTTATTTTCTGCTTATATGCATTCTGTTTTTATTTTTGGGTCTGGCAACTTAAAAGGAGATAAATCAAATTTTAAAAAAAATTCATGTCCATCCATTACTATCGCTGTGATCCAAGTGCTTGAAATTTCTAAGAGTATGTGTAAGTCTTCTATCTGTTTGGCATTTTGATATACTTGCAGACTTCATTTTGTTTTTTCTCTAATTCTGTTCATTTATTTAACCTCATGAAAAGAGAACATAATCATACTTTTATATTCTGTACTGCATCCTTCCATCTTATTCATAACCCTGCTGCTTTGAATCATACTTGTTCTGGGAAGAAGGGTTGATAGAAAACACGAACAGTTATAATATCTACTATAAAATATGTTAGAAAAATGAATTAAAAAATAGTGTATATAAAAGGATCTGCCTTTTTTAACAAGCACTAACACTTGGGAGGTTGATCTATTCATTTATCTTGAAAAAAAAAGCTTGGAATAGAGTTGTTACAATTCTGTCATTTGGAGGATAATTATGATTTAAGCAAACAATAAAACTAAGCACTTATGTGTCAATGTAATGTGCTGTATAAAAAAGAAATACAATATACAACTTCCATATTACTAAATAGTGTCCTGAAAAGAATCTAAAATATGCTTTGCATTGCTAAATGTCAATTTTTGTAATTACTAAGACTATGACTTTCCCACATGTGTTAGCTGGGTTAAATGTATTATTATCATCTCTGCCTTTTTAACATGTAAGAGTGCTCAGTCTGTAATTTGTGATTAAAAGTATCACTGAAGGCAACCTGTTATAGGTTTGATTCAGACAAATATCAGTAAAAGTCGGAGAGACAAGAGGTGACTTTCTCAGCTATCATTTCAGAATTAAGCTCTGAAAAGACACACTTTTGATGCCTGGGGGAATCTTGCTATTTGATTGGGTTAGAGATCATACTGATGATTGATTAGCTAAATAAATTGAAGAATCTTGCCAAAACTATGAGGCTACCATCTGAATGTTTTCAAAGAATAGGAAAGGAAATCAGTCACTCCTTGTCCATGCCTTTACTGGGGATATTGTTATGGAATTAACCCTATGTCTTTCAGTGACCATTGAATTTTGAAGTACAAATCAAACTTTTGTGGTTATTTAAATTGAGATTACAAAGCAGCTGGGCAAATGATTAGTTGTAATTTTAGCTATATATAAATTCACACTGTATTTCTAATACCATGTGGGCATGCTGGAACATGTGTGCTCATTATGAGATCATGAGCAATGCCTTAGGTTTAAGATTCAGATTGGTTTTTACTTTTGGGGTAATTAGAGCCACAAAAATGTGCCCATCAGCAACTTGTTCATGATGTAATTTGTGAAACTCCATGGAATATTTTATAACTTTTCTAATACATGTAAGAAAATAACTAATTGATGCATTCAAGAACAACTGCTAAGATGAGGAATGTTGAATCCCTTTGTCAATTGCGATAACTTTTTGTCTTTCTTTCCAGCTCTCAAAATAGAAGTTAGCTAGAAAGGGAGTCGGTAATCATGAGCTGGGTGATGGAAGAAGATTGGTTTTTTTAAATGTTATATTCCTCATCTCTTTTATTTCTTTCCATGTTAATTGGATGGGCCCATGCAAAGAAATGCATGCGTAACACAATTGCCTATAGCTTTGCATCATTGATAGATTTTTTTGCTTACCATAATTATAACTCCAGAACAGTTCACTATGTCTTAGAAGTATAGTGTGATTTTTAGTTCGTACTTTGTGATGGTGGGTAAAGGCAGCTGTCAGTTCAGTGAACTAAAATTGAAGGAATCCTAGTTCATACGAAGTATTTCTAAATATGCTTTTTTTAAGTAGATGTAGATGCACACATTTTCCTTGCTTAAAGAAAGTATGTGCCAGAATGAGTGTAAACTACTTTTCCTTTAAAAAATAAAAAATAAATAAAACAGTTCTCTGGTATTTGGAAACACACCAAGAGAAACAAAATGTTTAAAGAATCTTTATAAAACAATGTTATTTTGCACTGTCAAGTAACATCAAATTATTAGGTCTACTAAAACTATAAAAAACAGGATTGATATTAAAGGGAAATATTTGTATGCTTGTCACTGTGAGCTTTTCACTTGCTTGCAAAATACAGGATTGGAAGTTCCAGCTGTTGAAAAAGCAGAGATTGCATTTTCCTGGAAAAAAGAAGGCAACTATGTTTTTCTACACAAGATTGTATTAACCTCTATTTAAACTTATTATTCAATAATCCTTTTTATGAATTTTTCAAATACTGTTAAGGTTAAATATTTTTGACCAAATTGAACCTTTGGAGAAAAAATTAATGGCAGCTAATGAAAAATTCTGAATTAATGGCCCAAATCCTATGAATATTTATGTGAATTTGGTATGTCTTATGTTCGTGCAAACATGGTTATAATAACGTTACTATCTGTTAGCATTTCATTTTTTTTCTTTATAAAAAGAAAAGATTGACCTAAAATAAATCTATATTACTTATATTTTAAGTAAGTAAATGCTATGAAATGAAATAATCAGATACATAGATAGAAGTCACATGCAAATGTGATAAACAGACATTGTAAATTAAAATTTTTCTCAGGGAGCATTTCTTTTAAAAATGGTAATGAAACATATTAGCAAGTGTTAATTATAGATAAAAGGCAGTAGTGCTTTCTTCTAGAAAGCCCTAGCTGAAGCTGTTTTTGGAGTCTAAGAAAGATTTTCTGAATGCCAAAGTTCCAAGCAAATATAGAAAGGCTTAATGTCATAGAAGACATGAATTGTGAGTACTTTACTATTCATATAAGTTAGTCCAGGGAATGTAATGTCTCAATATTAAAAATACCTTATAATTATCTCAATATTGTAAAAATACATACAAATGTAGTCAGATGGTATTTGGAATTTCAAATTGTTAAACATCAATGGAAAGCCTCATTTATTCTTTTGTTTTAGTAGGCATTCAATTTTGGAATGTTCTCTTGCAAATACAAAATATTTGAGGAACTCTGATAATAGTATTTGACAGCTTTATACATTGTCCACTGCATGATTATTTTTATATTACCTCTTACAGTAAAACAGTGGCTTAAAGCTTAAGTATTAGGTGAAAAAATAAATTTGAATTGAAACAATATCCTTTAAAATTAATTGTACTTTATGTAGAGAATGATTTTATTTATTTTCCTGCATGGGAAAAAATGACCTGAATTTTTATTGTGGTTCTAGCAAGGTTTTGTTCAGGAATAATTTGCTGTACATATCTACAGTTTGCAAAGGACAGCACCAAGTGTGCGGGGAAGGGAATTCATTAGATCATGGTTTAGCATCTATATTTCTAAACATATAATTTGACAGATTTAGATCAAACTAGTGGGTTTTTTTTAACCTTGAAGCTAAACACCTAACAGGTTAAAATCATGTGAAAAGTTTATTTTTGTATAATGTTGAGAATTTGATTAAAATCTAATGTTGTAAGAATGTTATCAGTACTGAAGTAATTGTCAATTTTCTCATTTGCAAGGATCAGAAAAGCGGCCCAAGCTATTTAAGTGTATATGGTGCAATACCTAGAAACAGTAAAAATCAAAGCTAGCATGTGCTTTAATGTTAATTAACCTCAAACTGATTATTTTACAGACAACATGTTAATTTTTCATTGTTGCCATTGCACATATTAACCATATTTTAGATTTTGTGTGAACTGCTTCCCCTTCCCCTTTCCAGATGACTATTTCAGAATTTTCCATTTCATCCCAATCCAAAATATCACCTGGTTTTTCTAATATTTAATATTTGTGTCTTTATGATTTATTGTAATGCTTCACTGTTAATTGTAATGGACACCATCTTAGTGGTATCTTTTTCTTCTGTATACAGGCTGGTTTAGCAGGAGCCCCAGCTCGGGCTGTGTCAGCTGTAAAGAATATGAATCTTCCTGAGATCCCAAGAAATATTAATATTGGTGACATCAGTATAAAAGTGCCAAACTTGCCCTCTTTTAAATAATTTGTGCACTCCAGGTAAAAATTGAAAAATTGCTAGCTGCTCACAACTGTTTACCAAACCAATGTTTTGTTAATTGAATAAAAGATCAGCATACTCCATAGAAATCCTCTGTAGTTAAAACTGTGAAATTGTGTTTTGCTTAGCAAATTTAAAAGAAGTGCTTCTTTTGTGAATTCTAAATAATACTTCAATGTCCTTTTAAAGCATATAAAATTTAAAATATATAATTTTCAGGAAAGGAATTCAAAGTATTTATTTTCTCTGTATAACCTCTTTTTGTATAGACTAAACTATACTGTAACTAGTACAACAATCCTAATCATATTTCTTTGTGTGATGTATTGCATGACAACATTCAACTGTATTTTCTCTTGCTTTTTGAATAAATTATGAACTGTGTTGGAAATATTTGTTTAAAATCTAACAGTTATTAATAGGAGTGATTTTTGTCTTAACCAATATATATTTTTGCTAAGTATGTTTTATATAAGGTTAACTAGCATTCTCCATTGGGGAGAGGCAGAATTTTGCTCTTTCAGCATAAATGTATTTCATAATACATTATGAAATACATAACTGTATTTCATATAACATTTTGCTTTGAATATGGAAAACAGCAAAGGATTATGCAAGGCTAGAGGGTCTTAGTAGTTATTATGCCTGTGTCTTCACTGTTTCCTTTTTCCACGTGTAGTTTAATTCTCTTCCTGCTCATGATCTAATGTTTTCTGAATAAGAAGTTGATGAAATCTAGAATAACTTTCAAATACCTGTTTTTCTTTCCTACATCCATATTCTCTCCAAAACGATTCCTCTCTCTTACTCTGTCTATTCAGTTTCTTCATATGCTCCCTATCCTCTGTCTTCTACAATTTTGTTTTTGTCAGGATTCATCCACAAACATACTCTTTTTGAATATGACTATTTTTAATGCTGCCCTTTGTATTCATACTTCTCTTGTTGGTTGACATCTCAGTTGTATTCTTGAATGTCAGCATGTCATTTACCACTCTTTATATTTGCTCAGAGTTTTAAAGAGTTGAATATTCCTGGTGATGAAGCCATCATTATTTCTGCTTTAATAAATCAAACTGAAGGAACAGATCAGGATGAATTTTAGCCAGTTATAGTGTGATAAAAACATTTCTGCACTTACAAATCTGCAAGATAGAACATTCTTCAAGGTAGTTTTTTTTTCTCTTGTGGATTTTTCTAATGTCCAGGAGATCATGTCGGGGATAATGTCCAGGAGAGACTGCAGAGGATAGTGAGACTTAATTCTTCATATGCCATCAGAAATGTAACTTTAATTATTAATTTGATTTGTATCCTCCCTTTTTGTCCTAATAAGTACTCAATTTGCCCAACAAAATATAATTAAAAAAAAATTGCCTCCCAAGCTGGCAATCACCCATTTCTGTTGGAGGCCACTGTGTTGTATTTCAGAGGCCTCTAAAAATCCCAATTTATCATTCAGTGGATTGGGATCAGGGTGTCTTTCTGTTGGGCCTCTCTGCTAGGAGGTCTTCCCAGATTACATGTTGTCTGCGTATGTAATTGCCTTATCACCTAGAAAGGAAGAGAGGGGATTGGGTATGGCTAGAACTTTGAAAGAGGCTGGGAGGCTACCGTTTGGGGGAATAAATGTTTTGTGTTTGTGTGATTAAGAAAAGGTGGTGATTAAGAGAAGAGACCAGTGTTCTGACCTGAATGCAGGAATTGGGGATGGGAATTGGTAAGGAAAGAGGGCAGGCAGTAGTGTTGGGGTTGTGATGGGCAGGGTAGCTATGGTGAGAAACTGAAGGTAGGCCACTCCCAGGGGTGGTGGGAACACTGTGAATGATCTCCATATCCAGCCATCAGTACTTACCACTGGTATCAGGTGACCAAATCCTTGGTGGTGTTGGACTCTGGTTACTGCTTGTGAATGTTTATGTTTAAATTTATTGGATTTATACCCTGCCTCTCTTTCCCACTCAAGAATGCCAAGTCATTTTGCAATCTGCCCTCATTCTGGGGTGTACCTTGGTTCTCTGATTGTCTATGGAGATTCTCAATCATCCAGGTCATGGTTGTCCCAAAGGTGCTTTTTGAAAAGGTGCAGCTAGATTTTGTCAGCAACCTTCCCAGCATGGTTGACTTCTTGTCCGCAAGAAGCTGCCCCCCTTTTCCTATCACAGTGCGTTGAGTACCAAACAAACAATGTATCCCAGACAAAATTTTTGCATCAAAATGCACTGACTACCAAATTTGATGAGTTTTGAAGCAGTCACGTACTGAAGTACCATTGTAATCTGATCAGCGGATGAGAAGTAGGGATGCTGCACTACAATACTTTTTACTGGTTACTAGAAGATAAAGGGAAACATTATGAAAAGAAACATATCCATGTAATGGGTTGGAGTTCAAACCATCTGGAAGGATTTAATCATGCCTCCTCCAAGTGGTTCCTGTCTAGTTTTTGTAAAACTCACAAGGCAAAAAGAAAAAAATATCCTTAGTAATGCATATTTTGTAATATACAAATTCCTTCTGCATTACTAATCGGGTGTATAGAAGACACTGGATTTGGCACATGCTACTTTTCAGCCATAACAATTGTTTTAAAATAGTTCCAAATCTACTATTCAGTGGTTGATTTTCCTGTGAAACACTGATAATACACAATCTCAGTTGCAAATTAATAGGTTCATATAACATTTTCAACTGCCTTAATTTTTAAGGGCTGGAAAAAATTGAAACTATAACAAACTTGAAGGAAAAGAAAATTATATAAGGTACTGAATAGTTTTTCTAGCAGCTGGAATTTCTATGTACTGAGCAGGAAATACATCTTAAATTGCTTAAATTTCATAGTCAGAATCTGTTTCAAATAAAGATTTCTTGCTGAAATTTTCTGCATAATACAGCCTCAGAATAACTTTTATTTTCCTCTTCCTTTTCATGCCCTTATGAAATATAGGCATTCTTCTCAGTACCAGAAAATGGTCTTTATTGAGCAATATGTATTAAATAGTTGACGGGATGGATAAATATGAGACATCATTTTCCATTGGAGTTTCCATCCCAAGGCTACTTTAGAATAGGATGACATTCTTTTATTTTTACTCTTGCATCATTAACTACACCAGGAATAAGCATCATTGAGGAAGCGGTGTGTACTAGGTTTTAAATAATGGGTATCTCCGAATGCATTTTAGTTTTTATATTTAGAAATTATTTTTGTTTCTGTGAAACCAGCATTGTCTAATGTTCTACATATTTTCCTTGAGATTGTTTAGAGCTTTGAATCCAGCCTTACTTTAATAAAATGATCTCAAATAAGCATTGTTTATGTGAAGGAATGTGGGACTATAACAGCAGAGGGGAAAGAGTTGGCCAGTTCAGAGTCTGTGTGTGTTTGTGATTTTCAATTGAGCAACAGATACAGGGGAACAATTACTGAAGCAACATCATTTAAAAGGGCTACCTTACAGAACACTGGGAGGCATGACTCCCATAGGAATGAAAATTGGGTAAGTTGCAGGTCTACACTTCCAGAAACGTGAGGGTTGCATGGCACAAGAGAAAATAGAGTTGTATCCCTATCTTCTTTCCTGCCTCCCTCTGGCTGTGCACCAAATCAGCTGACGGCACTGCTTGACAGATGAGCAACAATTGACTGCATTGGAACTGAAGGGTGAAATTTGATCTCTTTAAAGGTGAGGTAAAGCCAGGGTGAAGGAGCGACTTGGATGCTTGCCAGGTAGAGACTGGGGAAGGAGGCATGACAATCAACAAGTGAGACTTGTAAGATTGTTTCACTTTACCCTTACAAGAAACATAATGTTAGTATTTGTGGCTTCTGCTTCTTTGGACTATCTCTCAAAAGGCTGTCATCAGTCTTGTGATTCTGAAAGCATTTCTCCTTTACTTTTATTTACCAGAAAATGAGAGGATTCCAAGACTTCCCAAATCTCTTCTGTAGTTACCTTTTGCATGATGGTTGTATAAGCTGCAGTTCTTCCTTCTGCCTCCATGAGAGATTTGAGGCAAATAAGAAAAATATTTTTTAAAAAGTTAAACCAAATGCAGCCAAGGCATTTGAAGCACTTTTACTAAGGTATAGTAGAAAGGGCAAAACATGACAGCAACAGCCTTAATCTAGGGCAATAGTTCTAAAACATTTTTCTCTCAAGTCCTCTTTACATTCCTAAAAAATGAATCCCCACAGATGTTTCTTTTATGTAGGTTATGTGCCAATAAATCACTGTGTAGGTCATTGTCAATATCAGAAATTTAAACTGAGCAATTTTAAAATATTTTTGTCTTCATGGATCCCCTGAGGGGTTCGCCCTAAACCTAACCTCAAGGATCCCCATACCATATTTTGAGATCATCTGATCTAGGAAAACATTGTCTATGGGAGTTTAATCTTGCAAAAAAACAACACGCATGCCTGACCTGCCTTTTGCCAATCCATCCTGCCCCTCCCTTTCCTCTTCCTCTAGGGAAGGTCAACTGAAGGTTTCTGTGGGCAAGGCAGATGTTCTGGCAGCAATTCCTGATCTCCTAATTGTCCTTTTTTGTTATGGACAGGCAGCAGTTAGTGGCAATTAGCTGAAGTTTTGTTTATTGGCCATTTTCAGTCACCAGAGCTTTGCTTCTTGATGAGGGAGGGGCATAATTTTTTATTTTATTTTTGAGCTAGCTTGTTTCCATGCCCTGAACAAGTTTAAAAACTGTTCTATTTTACTTCAGCTTGCTAACATACTAAACCAAGCCAAAATGTGATTTATCTAGAAAACACTGAACTGAGCAAATTGCTTTTAGTAACAACCTCCTTGAGCTTTTGGTAAATGACAGTTGTGCATAATCTTCAAAAAGGCTACTTAGTGTTAATTGTCTGTTGCCCTGCAAAAGTCCAGTGCTCAACATTCAGGCTTTTGTCTGTAATCTTCTGGCAGCAAACTGGTTTTCAAATAAATGTTTTTGCCAAAAAGATTGACAACAAATGTTGCAGGACCTGGAAGAAAAAAAAGGCAACTCTTGGAAAGGAATATGGAGCAAAAATTGAAAGGAGCAGTTCCTTCACTAAACAAAAACGTGCAGCTAATAATAATCTGTTAAATTTTAAAATTGGGTGTTAATCCCAGTGAGATGGAATAGGCTGCTTTGAAGAAAATATTATGTAGACTCTGCAGTAATGATTATTATGGGCTTATTTTTAGGAAGCAAGTAATGTAGCTTCTGCCATCCATTTCTTTTTAAAAATCCATGTTTATATTGCAAGTGAAGGCTTGAATGGTTTAACAACTTAATTATACAGATGGGTAAAGTTTCCCTTTGTTTATATGTATCGGTGATTTTGATTTCCCAGGCATATCTGTATTTTGGGGGCTTGAGCCTTTTAGCCATCCCCAGCAGCCATTAGGATTCTTTGGTCCTGTATTTTAATCAAAACACACTTATATTACCTGCACAGGCCCTTCCTAACTTGAGATAGTTACATTGATGACTTTGGGAACAAGGTAAAAGATACAGGTCCCTTCTGGTTGAATTTAAATTCTGATGAGTACATGGCTGTACCCATATCATTTGTTTGGCAACAATATGGAAGCATTTTGCTGTTGCCTTTTTCCAGATGTGTTTGTTTCTTCCCTATCTAAGTAGAACTTTCATAGTGGTCTCACATCTGCATAGTTAGTAGTTTGGAACAGGAACTCTTCTGCCAAAGGCAGTTTATATATGAGATTTGTGTAGCCAACTATGTCTCAGAACTTTTACTGCTAGGTATTAAAGTATGGGAAAAGGGGGAGAGAAGGGATAAAAAAAAATCTTACAATGCACATTTCTACAATCATTTCCCATTTCCTAGCCATTTACTATGGGCTGTCAATTTGAGGAGTTTAGTTTCCCATTTTCTGCCTTCCTGTTCCTTTTCATTATTTGTCCTCTGTCTATGTGACATCCTAATGTCCCAATCTTTACCATGCTATTATCTGACTCGCCTCAGTTGTTTACAAATATTTGAAACGGCTTACTCTAAGATATCTGAGTCATCTATTTATTACAGTTTTGGAGAGCTATAAAAAAAGTTCTTTCTTAGGAAAGATCTTTGGGGTGGGTATACTCATGCTACATGGATGGCGATGTATAAGACTAATTGGTTAACAGTGTATTAATAGAAGTTTGTTTTTAAATTTCTGATACTAATGCTCTAGTTCATTCAGAGTCTGCAGAAATGGAGAAGCTATAAAAAGATATAACTAAGGAAACTCCAACTGAAAGATATCTATAAAAAGGAAAATCACTGGATTTGAATGAAGTATGAATTGGTTATATTAAATTGAGTTAGATGAGTAATATTTGCCCTGTCCTCCCAGCAGTGGTCCATCTAATAATCAAAGCTGCTTAAGTGCAAAGTAGAATGAAATTTGACTGTAGAATCCATCTTCCCTAAAAACGCCTGGAGTAGCACAGGCGGCATTCTTTTTAGCACTGCAGATAAGCATGAAATAGTAATTTGTTGACAGCTTGTACAATCAATGGAATTCAAAGATGCTTTCCTATGATCCTATACCCACCTCATTTAAAACAGTCAGAAGTATTCATAAATGATAAAAATCTGCAAAATTCAGCTCTTCTCTGTCTATCGTAGATATAAGCAGTAAAACAAATCTGTAATTTCTGACAACACATTATATGTGACTTCAAGATGGAATAATTGTAACTCATCCCTTAAAGTCAAACCAAATGTGCACTGGATATTTTCACAGCTTGAGTTATACTGATGACAGCTATGAATTTTGGCATCGGGAAGCCAAATGCCCTCTCTAGCAGACACCCACCACATACAGGGTAAAACCTTTGTTTGCCTTTTGATCTTTGGCCCTGGATGATCTAGATAAATTTTATATTTTTCTTTTGTTCTCCTAGCATCAGTCACCTTTTGCCTATCCTATTGTCATTTTACTTGGATTATTTTGTTTTTTGAAATACGGGGTAATAATATTTTTAAAAATGAAGTTTAGAGGAAAATATTTCTATTTGGTTAGTATTATGCAATGCTCATCTCAACAAATGAAGATCTTGTTTTGAATCTGAATAACTTTGGAAGAAGTCGAAGTTGTAACAAATACAAAGTTTCTGAATGTTTGCAATTGCTCTAGATAACTGGGTCTTTCTAGATAAACCTAAGATGCAGTGCATATAGAAGAAGTTTGCATATCAGACTACATCACATTTGGTTTAAGGTTTATCAAATAAATCACAGTGACTAGGTTCTGGCAAATACCCTAAAACAAACAAATTGCATCAGGGCTAAACATGTACAAACCCAGTCAAGATGTTTTTCTAATTTCTCTTATTTTTGCCCCATTTGAAACCCTGTTCTAAAATACAGCCAGCCATTTTCTGAAGTTAAATTATATTTCAGTGAAATACTACTTGATCCATCCCACATTTTTTACTCTTAGTTTTTTTTCATGAATTCTATCAGTGGGTGGTCAAAAAATACAAAGATGACCTAAACAACTTCCATTTGTCAAACAGAAACACAACACCCACTTTCTATGGTTTCCTTTTCCTATTTACAGAATGATTACAATTGCTTTTCTCTTGAGCGTGTCCCTCCTGCCCATATTTAGCAAAGAGAAATACACACAAATTCTACAAGCATATTAATACTTCCTAATTATTAAAAGTTTATTTTCTTTTTAAAATGCAAGCTAGGAAGTTGTGATAGCTTATGTTTATTGGATTAGAGCCAACTACCAGACCTGGAATGTAGGAGATGCCTGGATTTATAGATGCTCTGAGACTCTTAAATACTGTTATTTTTCTAGTTCATCTTTGACCTAATTCAAATATTATGTATGTTTAATCATTTCAGTGTGTCCAAATGTAGAAGTACTTTTACATGCAATCCAAATGTGTATTTGCAGGTGCCAATTTCATTTAATAATGTTATGCATGTAGGATTTCCTGACCTTCCATTACAGACTACTTTTTGGTGTCAGAGTTGTGCTCCAGGACTTCTACCTTGGGGGGTGGGGGGAGAAACATACATTTCCATTTCAAAAAGAGAACAATCTTCTATTGTCAGTTAACTAGCATTCTTTTCCAGAAAGTGCTGGTTATTAATATTTAATGTAGTAAATATTTACAAACAGTAGTTCAAATTGCAAGATCCAATTTTGGGAAGAGCCGTGATGGCACAGTGGTTAGAATGCAGTATTGCAGGCTAATTCTGCTGACTGCCAGCATTTCGATTCTCACCGTCTCAAAGTTGCCTCAGCCTTCCATCTTTCTGAGGTCAGTAAAATGAGGACCCAGATTGTTGGGAGCAATATGCTGACTCTGTAAACCACTTAGAAAAGGCTGTAAAGCACTAGAGTGGTATATAAGTCTAAGTGATATTGCTATTATGATCACTAAATCACAATTTGTCTATTTTTTTTCTCTAATATTTGTATTCTA
>JANHGC010006816.1:0-18184 GCA_027560395.1 Boaedon fuliginosus | reverse complement strand
GCCCCAACCAGGTCTCAGTGATGCACGCCAGGTCGGCCCTCTCCTCCAGGATTAAATCCTGGATTAGAGGAGCTTTCATTATCACTGACCTGGCATTGAAAAGTAACAGCCGGAGCCCAGGACCCTGCATTCCCTGGCCAGCGGATCCCTGAGAAGAGCTCAAGGGGTCAAAACGCGGTACCACCTCTAATTGGTGATAATTGGCATGCAAATGAGACTAGATAAATAGGTAATTCAGTGGGAAGGTAACAGTGCTCCATGACATCATGCTGGTCACGACTGTGGAAATGTAGTGCTGGCTCAATGGCCTTGAAACAGAGATGAGCACGACCTCCTAGCATCAGCAACAACTAACAAAGTAAAATCCAGAGGGACTCCTTTATCTTTTTTTTTTACCAACTCTTCCACCTGTATATCAAAACTTCCCATATTTTCTTTTAATTGAACTATATTATATAATACAATATAATATGCTGACCTAGAAACCAAGAGACTATGAGTTCTATCTCTCCATTAGGAATGAAAGCTAGATAAATACCAGCAGAATTTTATAAAGTTTTACAAGAAGTGGTGACAGCCCCATTGTTACAGATATTTAATGACTTAATAGAAAGAACCAAAGTTCCAGATACGTGGATGGAAGCGTACATTACACCTATACCTAAAGAAGGAACAGATCCTCAACAAATAAAAAACTACAGACCTATCTCTTTACTAAATATGGACTATAAGATCTATGCCTCAATTATGGCAGAAAAGCTTAAAAAATACTTAATTGACTTTATACATACAGACCAAAGTGGTTTCTTACCCAAAAGACAATTTAAGAATAGTGCTAAACGCTTTGGAATATTTTGAAGCATATCAAGATAAATGGCGATGATGTTTCTAGATGCTCAAAAGGCCTTTGATAACGTGAATTGGGAATTCATGCTAGTCCAGTTAGAAATGATGAACTTTGGGGACAGATTCACAAGAATGATAAGGGCAATATATCAAAAACAGACTTCAAAAGCAATAATAAATGGAGAAATGTCAGAGGAGATTAATATACAAAAAGGAACAAGGCAAGGTTGCCTGCTATCACCTTTACTATTTATTTTGACCCTGGAAGTACTGAATAGGGAAATTCAACATGACAACGAGATCAAAGATCTGAGGATAAAAAAAAGAATATAAATTACAAGCATTTGCAGATGATTTAGTCTTCATAATGGAAGAACCAAGGGAATCAGGAAACAGATTGTTAGAAAAAAATAGAGGAATTTGGGGAAGCAGCTGGACTGAGTATTAATAAAGATAAAGCCAAGATAATTGTTAAAAATATAACTGAAAAAAGAAAAAAGATTTGGAAAGAGTTAACTTTTCAGATTGTGAAAAGAATTAAATACTTGGGAATACAAATAATGACAAATTGATGAAAAAAACGAAAACTGATTTGGAGAATTGGAAGAACTTACAAATATCCTTAATGGGAAGAATAGCGACAATCAAAATGAACATATTACCAAAATTCCTGTACTTTTTCCAGACGATTCCCATACAATTAGAGAAAAAATATTTCGAAGTAATAAATAGGATGATGGTTAAATATATTTGGCAAGGTAAGAAACCAAGAATTAAATTAAAATTACTACAAGATGCAAGAGAAAGAGGTGGCTTTGGCCTCCCTGATTAGGAATTATACTATCAAAGTGCGGGACTAGTATGGCTGAAGGAGTGGATTCAACTAAGAAATGAAAGACTATTGACACTGGAAGGCCATGACTTACAGACAGGATGGCATATGTTCTTATGGTACCAGGGGAGTAAAGTCCACAGATACTTTAAGAGACATGTGATAAGAAAGGCATTATTGACAGCTTGGGAAAAAATAAAAGAACAACATTACATGAAAATTCCGGATATCAACCATAGAAGCAATTATATATCCGAATCTTATAAATTTAGGGGAGCTACTTAGATATAAAAATATATTAAATGAACATCGAGAACTAAAAAAGAAGCAAGAATTGATCAAACAGGGAATCGTGGTACTCATTTTGGCAATTACAATCAAGATATGAAAAAGATAAGAAACAACAGGGATTTTATGATCGAAATACAGAACTAGATGAAATACTGACAGGGAAAGATGAAAAATTGATAACAAACTTATATAATTATTTACTAAGATTTAAATTAGCAGAAGAACAAGTGAAAGAAACTATGATCGCATGGGCAAAAAACTTTGGATATAATATTGAACTAGAAAAATGGGATGAACTATGGGAAAGGAATTATTCATTGACAATATCAATGGCATATAGAGAGAATATGTATAAGATGTTTTATAGATGGCATTTTGACCTGGTGCGACTGGCGAAAATGTTTAAAAACAAATCTACAAAACGTTGAAAGTGTCACCAAGAACCAGGATCATATTACCATATGTGGTCGACATGCGAAAAGGCAAAAAAGTATTGGCTGAAAATGCGAGAATGGTTAGAAAAAATGACATTACAATATATAGAAAAGAAACCTGAAATGTTTTTGCTGGGAATAATACCTAGAGCATATAACAAAGAGGATACTTATTTAATGGTTCATGTGTTGACAGCAGCTAGGATTGTATTTGCACAGCAATGGAAAGGATCAACAATACCAAGTGAAGATATGATAATTAGTAAAATACTAGAATGTGCAGAAATGAATAGATTAACATTTTTTTATTTATTTATTAGATTTGTACCCCGCCTCTCTTCACCCAGAAGGGGAACTCGAGGCGGCAACATTAATGATCAAAGAAAAGGAATTAAATAAGTTAAATGAAGGGAGAAATATATAAAAATATATAAATTGATTGTTTATATTAAGGTGATTATTAAAAAAGAGTGGTTAAAAATAGTAAGGAATATATAAGATGTGGAAAATGTTATAATTAAATGCAAAAAATGTAATGATCATTGAAAAGTATACTATGCAAATACCTACATAACACGAAGTTTGATGTTCGATGAAGTTTTAAAATGTTAAAAAGAAATAAAACTGTTTTGGGGGGGAATATGAAGTCTTTGAAATGACAATGAGTTAAAAGCTTGACAAAGAGTTGTGTTTTTACCATCTTTCTAAGTCTTAGGAAAGCTTCATTAGTTTCCAGGAGGCTTTCAACTGCAACTGAAGGACTTGATCTTCACTGACAACAAGTGTTTCTCAACATTGGCAACTTAAGATCTATGGATGTCAACTTTCAGACTTCCCCAGCCATGCTACGGTTGAGTATCACTCCTTCATGGCACAGAGTTATTATGCTCTGATCTCTTCTATAAAACAGTGTAATCTGGTAAAACCAGGAGACATATTTTAACTTCTGTTGTGGTGCCTGCATAATCCCTATGTTTCAGAGACCTTCACCACTGTTGGCCTTCCAAAAACTTTGGATCCTAGTTTTTCCCCTGAGCACTGGGATAGGGTGCTAAAACAACCTGTCTGTTAGCAACTGGAAACTGAACTGTTGTGACCCGGCCTCAACTATATTACTGTATATTTTAAAGGCTGGTTTCCTTTTCATGCTGCCAATTTTTCTTTTTAAATGCTCACCCTCTTTGGTGAGCAGGGCTATGCAAAGTGATTAAAATAAACAATATATCTATCCACGCTTCTCAGACTGCCAATTCTGGGAGAGTGAGGTTTACAAGTGGTAAGATTGTTATCGGTGGGACTGATATCACTCAGATTCAACGGTGGAGGCATATACTTTGTTTTCAGTGCATCACTAATTTTCCCCACAGATATTGGATAAGGCAAAAGGGAAATGAGGCATATCATCTTTAGCATACATCATCTAAGGACTACAGCTTAGGTATCAGAAGGTGCATGTTTCAAGATCAAATTAGAATGTAGGATGCAGTGACTGGTTGTACAGGTTTCTCCCATCAGCAGGTTAATTTTAAAAAGTCTGTATCTGAGATTTCAGATACCTGAAATTTTCTTCTCTGACTCAAACATGCATCTTTTCAATCCTCTCTTCCCAGATGTGAACCGATAAATGAGAAAATGCCTGTTAATTATGTAAGTGTGCATCTTTTGTCATTAAGCAGGTATGGATTGATACTATCTCTACAGGAGACGGGGTGGTGCAATGGTTAGAATGAAGCATTAAAGACTAAGAAAAGGTGAAAGTAGAGCTAGCAAAAACTTGGGGAGGGGCAAAGATTGCACATGTGCATCCAAACTGAGTGTCATGCTCACTTTTAATGAGTGCTTAGAGCCATACTCAATAAGGTAGTGAGTGGAGCCAAGACATCAATAATATGAATCATCATTAATCAACATATAGTTATTTGCTATCATATCTTTAAGAATGTTCATTCTATTAAAAATCAGAATTGAATAACATCTTTTAGAGTCCATAGGATGAAGCTTTGGGGTCAGCTTGAGTTGGATAAAAGAAGACATTTGCTTCCCCACTGAATTCTCATTGTTCCTGGAGAGCCTTTCCTTCAGGAAACTTTGTAGTTGTCAGGCCTGTCCCGGCTTGGGCATCGAGGTAAGAAAGACCCTCAATTCCATTTGTAGCGAAAGGTGTACTTTAAGCCAAGAGGTTACAGCGTAAGCAAAGCCAGATCTCGAGTTCCCCAAATGGATGAAGAGATGTGGGGTATAAATCGAATCAATCAATCAATCAATCTGAGTATTCCTGTGTAAACCCAGTAATTTTCCCTTCTCCCCAACCCTCCCCGCTTGATCATCTTGTTAATGATCAATGGTATTCAAACTAGGTGTTTTGGTAGCAGTTCTAAAGTTTGGCGCCTCTTTGGTGGATGTCTGCATACTGTTCTCACCCCTGTGTACGTGGATCTTTCAATCGTTGTTTCCGGTTTGCACTTCTGGTTCCTGTCATCTCCCCTCCTTATAGTCCCCCTCCCTTTTTATAGCAGGATGCCATCAAGTGAAGCAGGGCTGAAGCGGTGTGATGGAAGATTTCACAGTAGTGTTCTTCCCTTGCTCCCAAATGTAATGCGAAGGTTATCTCCACTGAGGAATAAAAATGGCTAAGATTGTGGGGGTATTTACTCCTCTCCAACCATTTTTTTCTTGGGAAGAAAAATCAAAAGGTGTTGATACCTCAGCTCATTTTCTTTAATCCCAAGTGACTTTATTACTGTAGCTTTGTGTTGTTTCACTCATCCGATGAAATCATCCTCTATATTTTATAACATTCCTTTATTTCTTATCATCGGACGATATTCCACTAGAGTAATCTGCTGCCCATCAGTATAAGTGGAATTATCGGTAGTTTCTTCCACGGATAAAATGTTTCCCATTCATCTAATACTAGAACCAGAGGTCCCAAAGAAATGGAATCCTGGAAAAATCAGAACAGACAAAAATATACAAAACACATAATAACACTATCAAATTCACTACCATTTGATGTTGTGATGGTTGCCCCTTTGGCTTGCTTCAAAAGAGCTTGACCAACCTATGGAAGTCATAGGGGGATCAAATGCTATTAACTTTGGTGTCAATACCTCTGAAGCCCATATGCCAGGAGACTGGTGGGTTTCCTCGTGCACTTGGTTAGCTGCTGCAACCTTTTGAGATCAACTATAATAGCCTAAAATGAAAATCCTCAGAAGTCCTCAGAAAATCATAAGGCGATAGTTGAAGTTCCATAGCATAGCCACAAACTGCCCGACTCCACGGGGTCTAATTGAACACAATTGTGATAGTAGAGAAAGAAGTTATATTTATGGAGCAGTGGAACTAGTTTAACTACAATCCAAACATCTCCCCTCATAAGATCTAAACCACCAGTTCTCTTTATTTTTGGAAGGGTCATTTTGAAGAAGGAATTATATATGAATTATATATACATAGGCTAGTTTTCGGTAACAACTCTTCTGACTATAGATCTTTTTTTGCTAGTAATATTTTGAGGGTTTATATTTTCCAGTTACAGAGAGCAAGGAAGGCTGGACAAATAAATTTATATATGTCACTTCTGTTACTATTAAAGTAACCCAACCAATGTGGGTGTCTAATTAATTGATACAATGTATAATTATAAGGTGAGCTCAAAACCCGGGTTAGCACAAGGGGCAAATAACTTGAGCTCTTGTCATCCATTAATATGGCAAGGTAATGAGTGAGTACTGAAGTATGGTATCTTAGGAGCAACCTATCTTATTATAATGTCTACACACATGAGCTCTTTAAAGGTATTAGAATTAATTTGAAATCATCCTTCCTGTTTCTCACAAAGGTTAATCAGATGCTTCTGAACGTGACTTTGGGAAGCTAACAGCAGTTAAAAACACAACATTGGAACATTATTACAATAAATACATATTAAAAAACTCCCACAATCGTCAATACAACTACTCCCTAAGTAATAAATGCTTCTTCTTATTTATTTATTTATTAGATTTATACCCCGCCTCACTTCCCCGGTCAAGGGGAACTTGAGGCGGCTTCTTCTTGTGCCATGTCCATCATTGGACATTGGCGATCATGTTGGCGATCCTATTTTTATCAAGAGCCACACAAAAAAGTGCTGCTGAGTTTTGTCCAAGCCAGTCCCTTAGATTTTGAAGCCATGATGTTCTTCTTCTGCCTCAACCTCATTTGCCTTCAATCTTCCCCCTGGAGGATTAAGTGAAGTATGCCGTATTTGTCTGGGTGTCGCATCAGCTGTCCGAAATATTCTAACTTTTGCTTTTTTATGGTTTTGATGATTTCCCTGGGCTTTCCCAGGTTGCTTATCACCTCATTTCTGATTTTGTCAACCCAGCTTATACGTAACAGTTGCCTGTAAATCCATATTTCAAATGCCTCTAGTCTCTTTATATGTGAAATCATCTCCCCTGCTTTTGGTTTTGAAAGGTTAAGGGTGTGGAGGTGGGCAGTATAACTTATCTGATTCTGTCTCAGAAGGTGGTAAGAACTTTGCCATTACAGTTAGCAAACTTCAGTTAACAGCTTAATTTTATGTATGGTCCAGGCTAAAGGAGTTTGGTCAACAAACCATGGTGAGTGTAAATTTTGAACCCAACCAGCCTATTATTATTCATTATGTTGTTAAGCTTAAGGTTAGCAGTTCAGAGTTGCTATTGCAAAAATGGATTTGCACATAAATTGAATGAATGAATAAATACAGACTAGATGGCTTGATATCCTGTTACATTGCAGATTTGCTCCTGAAGAATCCATATAGCAATTCCTAGCTAAATTATATCTCTACTTACTCTTGCCTGAACCACCTTTTGAGTTACCTAAATAAATGGCTGTCACATTCTATGATCAATCCAAAAATATGGTTATGGAATTCATTATCATAAACGAATAACAAAAACACACCAATGAGTTTATTGATATTCCACCTTTATTATTTTGGGGGGAAATAACATAAGGTGGTGAACATATCTAATATACTTTCCTCTTCCTATATTCCCCACAACAACTATCCTGTAAAATGGGTTGGGCTGAGAGAGTGCCTGGTGCAAAGCCACCAAGCTGGCTTTCATGCCTAAAGTGGGACTAGGGCCCATGGTCTCCTGCTTTCTAGGCCAGCACCTTAACCACTACATTAAACTTTTAATTTCAAGGGAAATTAATAATTAAGTTCAAGGGAATTAATAATCAGTGCCCAGGCATCAAAACCTATCATGCTAAATTACCCCGTTTCCCATGCCGCGACATCTGCCTTGCGGCGGCAGCACCAACACCTATGTGCAGCCAGAATCCACATGGCCAACGGCCCACTTCTGCTTGCTTGCGGCTGCAATGGAGCAGGAGGCAGAGTGGTATATTAGTGCTGTGGCCACGAGGTGAGGCAGGTATTGGAGCATGGGTGGCCTGGGTGTGGGGGCCCTGAGGTAAGTCGGTAAGGGCCGTGTGGGGCAGGTCCATCGTCCCGCCTTCCAGAAGCAGCATTGGCACACCACGTGGCCTCCTCCCCCACTGCAAACAGAAGTGGGCCTCCCATATATGCGAAAAAATAAGACCCCCTCCCAAATAAGCCCTAATGCCCAAACACAGATAGTAGTGATATTTAGCGGTCCTGGAGTAGGAATTGACTCCTAGTAACATCATGAACAAATGTTTGCTCTCTTGACTTCTTTTCAGGAATACCTCAGAGTTCTTCTGAGGGCAGTCCTCCAGGTTTTTTGAATCTGTCCATTCACCTTATTTGCTGTCTTCCCTTTCTTTTTTCCTCTAACTTACAACACAATCTTGTTCATCCACTCATATCTGGGGCCCCCTCTGTAAGCTAAGTAACCGTTAAAGCATCACAATAATGCTACAAATTACTCTTTGGGTCTCCATATGAAGCTTTGCATAAGGTCTCCCCCTTGCTTTGCTACTGGAAATCTTCCAATTTTTTTGTTCTGAAGTAATTGTTCATAAAATAATTTTTTTAAAACCCCCCCCTCACTTCTGGAACAGTGAAGTCAAAAACTTGATTGACCTTTTTTTTTTTTTAAAGGTAGATTGCCATGGTTGATTGCACAATGTACATTGCCCAACGAAGAGGTCAGCTTAGTTTACGGCTGTGATAGCCTCTGTGAATGTCGTCTTTGTAATTACGGAGAGATCTTTCCTTGGTGTAATTCCAGCAGTTCTGCCCTCTCCTCCTTTATTTCTCCACCCCTTTGAACACTTGACATGTGGCACAGGTGAACTCACAGGCTTAAGTCTTATAATAAATAGGAAGCTCAGGGGTGAAGTTGCGATTCAACTGGATTTTCACGGAGCGTCTCCTTGTTTGCGGAGTGGGGAATTAGTACCTGAAAAATACATTCATCCAGTGTTGCTCTCACTGTGAATTTTGCCATCTTGCATCACTCAAGACTGCAAAAGGACGAGCAATTAATTGGGATTGACCGAAATAATTTTTGCAACTTCTGAGCAGGTTAGTAGTATAACAGCTATCTCCATTTGCATCCTATAGTTTTTGCTTCTCTTGCCTAAGCAGGGTAGTTTGAATATAACTGTTCTGGATTTCTGGGCAGGTCTTTTTTTTCTTGGGGCCATGAGGATGCTTCCAGATGGGCCTCTTGTATTATCATGCAAAAGATTTGGCAACCCACTTTCAACATAACATAAAGACTATCCATCTAAATGGGGGTAACAAGTGGGAGAGGTCATCCTTCAGATAACTTCATGACAAAAAGCCATATGGGCTTATACTATCTGAACTTCCATCTATTGTTACAAAACTACTTCATTTTTTTGTAAAGATCTGAAACCACTAAATTTGCAATGCTCCAATTTTGACCTTGCCTTTTTTGTATGTTATCCACATTTGTTTCGGTAATGCTTTTATGATTTTGGTAATGTTGAACTGCTGAGTTTAGCCTCTGTAAAAACTTCATTCAATAGTTTAAAACCTGAGAGTTTCAGAGACTTCTAAAGCTCAAGGCAGAATGTGGAGCATAACAAATGCTTTGATGGATTATTGCAAGCTCTAATAATAAAAGTCAAGCAACAGAGTTGAAAAAAATGGACATTAAATATAAATTTATATTAAATATAAAGAAGACAAAACTAATAAAAGCAAGTACAACCACCAATCTTAGACTTGACAATGAAGGTATCAAAGTGGTAGATACCACCTGCCTTTTAGGATAAATGATCAAAGTTAAGGAACAAGCAGTAAAAAAAATATGCCATAGCTAGCTGTAGGTAGAACGGCCCTAAAGGCCCTGGATAATTCAGGTGTTGGGATGTGTGTTTATCTTCAAAGATCAAAATCATGTAAGCCATAGTTTTCCCTGTAACACTCCATGGATGTAAAAGTTGGACTTGGAAGAAATGGTATAGAAAGAGTATTGACACTTTTGGACTTTGGTGTTAAGGATGATTTCTGGGAATACTGTGGACAGCCAAGAAAACAAATGGATCATCAAACAAATCAACCCAGTGTTCTCACTTGAGATAGAGAGACCATGCTGCCTTTTGCTATGCCATACGAAATAAATTTGGGACAAAAAATGATCAGACTCAAATCTTACTTTGGACATATTATGCAAAGACCTGTTAGGGGAAAGTGAAAGGAAACTTTTCATTTGTGGGCTAGTCTATGCCCCACCTAGTTGCTTCAGGCCTGGTGGTCCATGAAGAAGACCTCCTAAATCTGGATAGTTGTGTTAGAATATTTTTTGCCCATCACCAATTCCTCTCTTCTGGAGAAGTAGAGAGAGCAAAACTGGAAAGAGACAGAGGCTGTAATACTAGAGATAAACGTAAAGAATGAAGTCAACCCACTAAAAAAAATGATTGCAATTCAATGAGAAATGACCTGTAGGGAAAAGTGTATAGTGATATCATAGTGTTCTCAGCCAGAAAGGGAAGAGTTCAAGGATATGAACTATCAGGAAACTACTGCACATTTTGATACAAAATATAATAGATATAGAGCAGCTTGGTGTAACGGTTGAGGTATTAGGCTAGAAACCTGGAGACTTTGAGTTCTGGACTTATCTTAGGCACAAAGCCCGATGGATGACCTTAGTTCTAAGAAATAGGTAACAGAATAAATAACAGAATAACAGAGTTGGAAGGGACCTTGTAGGTCATCTAGTAAACCCCACCACCCACCCAAGCAGGAAACCCTACACCATTTCTGACAGGTGGCAGTCCTGTCTCTCCTTGAAAGCTTCCAGTGATGAAGCTCCCACAACTTCTGAAGATAAGCTGATCCATTGGTCAATTGTTCTCTGACAGAGAATTTCTCCTTATTTCTGAAACCTTTCCAAAAAAACTGCAGAGATCTGTCCAGGCAGTGACCAGGAATCAACACAGATGCAAAAGTATAAATAATAGAGTGGGGGTTTTTTTCATTGTTGGGAGCATTTTTATTTTGAGATGTGATGACTTGAGTAGCTTGCTTTAATTAGATAAATTCAGGGATGGGCTGATACCTTGCCTATGAGTATTGTTTGGTGTTTTGTTCTGCTGGAGTTCATATATCTCTGAATAGCATTTGATGAAAAACAGAGAATGTTTTCTCAAAGGTATTAGGCTGGCCAGTATTAGACTCAAAATCTTGCATTAGATACCATTCAATTAAATATCATCGATCTCATAAACTTGTATAAGCTCTTGACTAAGGGGTTGTATTTTGTTCCCAGGATTTAGAGCCAATAATCCTGATGACAATAGACATGAAACACTTGTTCTCTCCTTTTTTTCTTCCTGTTTACAAGATTGAGGAATTCAATGATATAATTTTGATAATAACAGGAAAAAAATCCCTAAACATGTATGTACATACGTATGTATGTATATATGTGTGTGTGTATACATACATACATACATACCACATGTTGATTGATTGATTGCTGGAAGAAATGTCCATCTGGGTTCAGTTCCAAGTGGGAAGAAAGACACTGGAAACATGGGGGCTGCTTGGAAGGATGGTTTTAATCGTGGACAGCAGAACCACATGATTTGAGGTCCTGGGGAAAAAAAGCACATGGGTGAAGAGAGGGAGACAGATTTATAGTATCTGTTGGGCTTTGAACTTGCTTCCTGTTCCTGTGGCAATAAATGTATCCTGATTAGTTGCCAGACACCCATGGGCCCATGCAGGGGTTGCTTGGTTGAATCTTGCTGGGTGATGCAATCTTCCCACGTGCCATGCGGTGAGATGGATAGAGGGCTAATCCTATTCATGTCCTGAGGGCCATGACTTAATCCCATCACCCTGGAGCTGGAGTGGGGGGCGGGTGGCCGGGAGCTGCAGGGAGCTGCTTTGTCTTTAAAAACATGTTTCTCCTTTTCTCATCCAGAGAAATATAATATTCTGCCTTTTTAATATTTCCTGGAATACTTCATTCTTCTAGGAGAGGGGGTGGGTGCTAACTTTCTACAATATCCATCATAAAATTATGCCCCAGAGTGCAGCAAACATTAATTATGAAATAAGGAAATCATACAGATATATAATGTGTTCTGCAAATATTCTCCATGGTGAGCTTTCACACCTTTTAAACAAACATAAAAGGGATCCTTATGTAACTGCCTAAGTCTAGCATTTCTTAAAGGATCCTTGCCTCTCTCGTGATCTGCTTTTCTGCACCTTCTTAGCAGATCAGATGACTTTTTATTTCAAGTTTTCTTTATTAAAGCATCAAACTTTTAAAGCCCAAGGAGCCTTCTTTGGAATAATAAATCAGTCTCAAGGATCAACAGTGCCTACGGCTGGGTTAGTAATAATAGGACATGAACTAGGAATTATAAATCACTATGACTAGATTAACTCATCATTAAGGCAAAAGTAAATACATAAAAATGTTTTTAGTGTAATCGGTGGCATTAAAGCTATTATATCTGAGCTGCAAAATTCTAGCAACGAAATACATAATGCCCTAATATTTTGTTGTCATCTCAGATTTTGGCAGCTTGTACAGGTAGTCTTTAATTTACAACAGCTCATTTTGTGACTGTTCAAAGTTTCATTGGCACTGAAAAAAGTGACTGACAATTTTTCACCCTTAGAACCAGTGTGGCATCCCCATGGGAACATGATCAAAATTCTGGCGCTTGGCAACCGTCTCATATTTATGACAGTTCCATAAACTGGGGCCATGTGATCAACTTTTGCGACCTTCTGACAAGCAAAGTCAATGGGGGAAGCCAGATTCAATTAACAACCATTTTACTAACTTAGCTGAATTGATTCACTTAAGAACTGTGGCAAAAATTGTCGTAAAATGGGGCAAAATTCACTTAACAGCTGTCTCACTTAGTAACAGAAATTTTGGGCTCAAATGTGGTCATAACTCGAGGATTACTTTTGTTGTTGGTTTTAGGGAAGAACTTTCGCTGGAATAGCTATTAATTCCAGATGGTCCAAATTTGGCCCAATTTTCATTTGGATCTTTTTAAATGTTATTTTTAATTAAAAAAAAAATCTAAAGAAGTAAAAATCATAAAAATAAAGATAATATGAAAAAGGGAAAAAGAGATAAAAGATAAGGAAACTGCTTCTAATCTTTTTAACAGCAATTATAAATGTGCTTATATTTTACCCTCTCTAAGGCTACTTCCCATAATGTCCTGCTTTCCATAAACCATCCTTTCTAATCTTCCAATCTGTACACCCTAAATTCATTTTTCTACCTTTTCCAGCAAAAAAATCCATAAGGGGTTTCTAGTAACTGCTAAATGTAGTTATTGAGCTTTCTCTAATCACACAAATTAATTTTGCTATCTCTTTAGTTCTGTCATCTTCATCAATCATTCATCTATTGTCGGTGTTCCAGAGATTTCCCATTCTTAGTGGCATAATAATCTCTCAGCACTAATCATATATAAAAATCAGCATCCAAGGTTCTTTTCTAATTGGCTGTCCATTAATCCTGACAACAACAAAAAATTCTGGTTTCAACTGAACCTTGACCTTTAGAGTCATTCAGCCCTTCATACAGCTGCCATATTGCAGTTTTGCAACAGCCAGCAAACTGAGGAAATCTACAGCTTTCTCATCCCTGCCCAAAGATATCTTAATTTACCATTTCCCAACCCTGCATGCCTCCACCTGTATTTTAGTGTCCTCCCACAGATGAGCAACTTTGAGGCAGCTTAAGGTAGTCTACTCTAGAAATCTTTTTATCCCCGATATGTTACTTGGCAATTTATTATTGCACTACTAAAGATCAGAGTCCCCTGAATCTTGTGGCGCCTTAAAGACTCACAAATGGAAAGCTCTTGGGACCATTTTTATGGATTCTGTTACCAAAACGCATGTTAACCAAGTTCATTAATGCAAGAACTATTGCCTTATTACTTCCTTTATCGCTTCCTCCCGCAGCCCTTCCTTCACTAACAAGTTGTCGAACTCCTTTCTCAAAACTAAATCCAGCTCCTGGATTTAATAGAGGATGCCTATATATTTATTTTATTTATTTATTTGATTTATATCCTGCCTCTTTTCACCCAAAAGGGGAATTCGTTAATAATTAGGTTTCATAAGGGCTATCCAATCCGATTCCATGTGGATTACACACTGAACCATAAACAAACCAGCCTGAGCTCATACACCCGGTATAACAAACCAGAAAAACTTAAAAAAAAAAAGCTTATTGTGAGAATGCAGCCAAGCCTTTTGCTGCTTGATTAAAGCATCTTCTGAAAACACAATCTCAGCTCCTGCCCACCGAACTGAGGCTTTCTTTCAAGAAAGACGTGAAACAACTCAACTGCCTAGAAATCCTAGTTTAATCCGGGGTTTCTCTCTGAAGTCCACACAAGCTGCAACAACGCTGCCCTGACCCAACCTCTAACCTCGATCCTGTCCTGGAGCTTAAAACGCACGCGTCTTCCTTTCCGCCTGGAGCCGGGGAGGCCGTACCATTCCTCGCATGCGTGGGGAGGCTTACTGAAAGGCAGTGGGCAGATTCGCTTTTCCCGGGAACGGAAGCAGATGGAACCGCCGGGTTGAATCTGGCGAAGGATGTATTTTAAAAAGCCAACCTTTGGAGAGGGAGGAGCTTTTGCCCGGGATACGTTCTTAGTCCTTTCCTCCCCCGCGTCGCCCAGTGGTAGAGTCCGTTCTCCACCCCTTCTTTCTGTCTGGGCTTTCGGGAGGAGAGGAGCTGCCGCTGCTGTCGCCGCTGCAATTGGCCATCGCCTGCTTCCCACTTGGGACCTTTGGTGGGTAAGTGAGGTTGGGGCGATAGACCGCGAGCTGGGGATCCCCAAAAGTCGAGGGCAAGAACTGGGGATGGGGGGGGATTCCTCTCCTCTGGCTTGCTTTAAACGGAGGGCAATGCAGAGGCCAAATGCCTGGGTTCTTGTTTGCTTTAGAAGAGGAAGGGACCGGTCTATGGAGTAAGGAAGTAGGGAACAGTCGAGAGTGTTAAATCCTACGATAAAGAGAAATTGCCAAAAAAGAAAAAAAAGGCCAAGTGGGATCGTGTGGCATCCCGGGTTCTGGGCCTCGGAAATACTGAGATTTCCTATTCGAAAGAGGTTTCAGTTCAAGCCTTTCAGCCAGGCGCTTGCTTGTCAGCCTTGGATGGATTCTTTAAAAAAGTTAAAATAAAATAACATTGTAGAATTTTAAAGAGAAAGATGTTATAGGTGGCTATAAAAACAGAGCGTCCTGTTTCATTGGGAAAGAGTGGATGGGGTCAGTGCGGGTTCCTTGGCATGATAGGCAAAAAGAAAAAGAAAAGAAAGAAAATGAAATCAAAGTCTTCAATGCATAATATTGCCATAAACATCTCATGTGACACTTTACTTTTTTCTGCCTTTAAAAAGTTTTGTGCTACAGAATGAACCCTGAATGTCAACCAGGCTGACACTTTTCCATTTTTCAGGTGGTATTAGAGCTTCTTTTCAAGGGGAATTTACTCAGCTGAGAAACTGTGAATTGTGAGATTGTGTCAGGGATTGGTGCCTTGTAAATCGGTTTCTGTTGAGCTTTTAAAAGAAGCAGAATCATCCTTAGCTTGAGGAGAAGCTCTTCTGTTGATTTGATAATTGAGGCTGGCAGGAAATGTTGTGTCTTGTTTAGCAAGTGAAGGAATTAGAATCAGGATACTGGAGGTGGCCTTGAATATAGTATACATTTATAGTTGAATTGTCATAGGTTCTGGACTGCTGATGCCCTTTGAGGAAGCTTGAAGTATGTGAGCCAAGGATGCCTTTACAGTGGCAATTTTTAACAGATTAATTCATTAGAAATTAATATGTAGAGAGTGCTTGTTTTAATTGTCAGTTGGACACCTGAAAGGGATACATTTTTCAGAAATTAAAGACGAAGTCTGTGATATATTAGGGATATGGACTGAGCTGAATTCCATGGCATGATTTGGAAAAAAATGAATTGGAAGTGGGGGAAGTGGGTGTGCACACATAGCTCCCGTTGGCATGTTCTTAAATGTGTCTTAAAAAGAATTGCTGTGTTTTCCAAGATCCCTTTTTGTCTTCAAATGTCAATCTTTGCACATCTTTAAAATATATAGCTGGTCTGATTCAGACTGTGGATGCACCGCTAGATGACATTTGTAATCCCATATATACCCTTTTTTCTATGTTCTGGCCCTCCTTGGCCTATACGAATATTATTATTTGGGTTCAAAGAGATTTTGGGTTTTCCTTGGGTGGGAATATTCATGTGTAATTTAGAATCTTGTTTCCATTTTTTTCTTCCTCCGCCTAATACACTTGGTCTCCAGTTTGGCAAATCTGGTTCTATCACGCACAATGTTATTTGATATATGAATAATATCAAATTATTATTTGGTATATAGGGATAGATCTAATCAAGAAACTGACTCCCAAGGAAGACTAGATATATACTTTAAAGGCTATAGTAACAGAATATTGTAACTCTGAGTATGCGTCTTCTCCCCTCCCTCATATGTATGTCCCACTGAGTCAGGGAGGATCCAGCCCCAGTGTTTTCCTAACACTATCTCCTTTCCCAGGTCTTAATCACTGGTTAATGCATATTTAGACTCTTGATATATTGTTTAGACTCTTGAATATTCCCTTCAAGCCCTTCTCCAAGGTTTTCTTCAACTATAGATTCACTTTTCTGGATTAATGTCCCCCACTGATGCTCTCTTCAAAATATTTTGGTCATCTTCTTCCCCAAAGTATGTCTTTGAGCTTTCAATATATCGTAGTCTTTGCTTGTGACAGGTGGAAAATTATAACAACCTTTCATGATACTTGGCAGCAGTTTTCCTTCTTATGTAATACATGACTTTAAAATGTTTTTAAGTGCACCACAGAACAAAAGACAATCTCAAGTACATACTTAGGGATTGACATCTTGTTATGGTATTGGTATTACTTAGAGATAGAGTAGTGCCTCATACTGGTGTTGGGGCATTATTGGTTGTGTTAATCTAGAAAAAACTGCCTTATAGTAGTTCTTCTTGTAATAATGGCAAATCTGGCTTGCTCATTTAGATCAGAGAAGACAAGGTAATTCAGAAACTCTTGATGGAGATTTGAAATTTATAGCAATAATTCAGAAGGGTTGGACTAGATGAATTTTAAGGCATCTTGTAACTGCTCTGAAATTTTGACCAACCGGTTTAATCATGACAAATGTCTCACATGGCTAAAATGAATGAATATATTCATTTCTCTGTCTCTCATTTTCATTTTTGTGTAGAATACTTAATGATTTCCTTTAGGTCAGATACATAAAACATATTCCTGGCCTTACATTAAAAATGTCCCTGTCTTTTTGCCAAAAGAGGGGTCCGTCTTAAGACTTTTCCTAAAGAGTGGATGCCACAAGTTTGAATTTGTGACCACTCTTGCATCAAATATACTTCTATTGACGTGGGCCATGAGGGTTTGTAACTTTTCTAGGCCAAATAATGCCTCTTCTCTGTTTGCGATCAAAATTGGCTTCTGCCCCAGAATTTGATGAATTTGTCCCTGGAATGAGGAGTTGGAAGAATCTCTGACGTCTGGTTGGCTAGGTGTCTTTTTTAAAAAAAAGATAGAAACGCTGTTTGCCTTCTGAAATCGAATAGCACGTTATGTTCTGTGAACTTCTGTCTCTTTCTCTCCTCACTACCTCCTCTGTTTGGGACAGAATTTCATCGTTATGACGTGATGAAGTGAAATCTTGCTGCAAATGCAAGGTGGCAGGATTTCATTGGATTCCTTTTAGAAGGAGCTCAGAGAGATCCAGGCATGATAGGGAGGGAGGGAGAGAGAATCCTGTCATGCTCATTCAGACCTTTTCTAGTAGGCCTAGAAGGAATAAAAAGAGTAAAAAGTGCAGGAAAGAAATAAAACAATAGAAGTAGAAAAGAAAGAAAAATAATACAGTAAAGAATAAAAAATATATAAAGTGACTTCTCACCCTCACCCCAAATATAAACAATTTCAGTAACCAGCCCTTCTTTTAAACTACAACAGATGATCTCTTCTTCACAAATCTTCTGTCTTTCTTATCTATAAACAAATCCATAAAGCCTTGTCATTTCAGTCTCAATGTCAGCGAAAGTCGATTGTGGGTTTCCAAAGATAACATATCTTTAACCTTGATCAAATATGCTAACGTTATATTCCTTCTGCGTCTTAAAAGACCCTGAGGTTTAGAAACACGGCTCTAGAGCAGTGGTTCTCAACCTTCCTAATGTCGCGACCCTTTAATACAGTTCCTCCTGTTGTAGTGACCCCCAACCATAAAATTATTTGGGACCACATATGGGAATAT